>JAOXJP010233221.1:0-10350 GCA_025762735.1 Platanus orientalis | reverse complement strand
AGAGAGAGAGAGAGAGAGAGAGAGAGAGAGAGAGAGAGAGAGAGAGAGAGAGCGAGTTTGTTCACTAATCTAGTATTAATGAATGAAGAGTATCTGTAGTGGGTAAAGCATTTGATGAAATATAAAACCTAACCAATTATCTTTTCCTTTGATAGAGAAAAGGAAAGGAGAATATAATGGTGCATTTCTCTATAAGAAAAGCTTGCATCTAACGTAAAGAAAGAAAGAAAGAAAGCAGCCCTCCCTCCTTCCTCATCCACTACAGAATTGTATTTGAAGGGAGGGTTGAAAACATATTGATTCTGACTCGGAGGATGTGAAACCCAACACAATATTTGTCACATTTATGGAATACCTCTCAAGAAAGAGGTTAGGGATCGAATCCCTCTCACAGCATTTTTTTCAGCTTTTGATTTTGCTCTCTTTGTCCAACTCTATCATGATAGTGTCTGGTTGTGTAGACTGAGAGGGAACCATATCCTCTGCGCTGAGATTACGGTGTGTCAACGAATACCAAGACATAAGGGGCATACCAAATAAATAAATAAATAAATAATGAGTCATTGAGATTATCGGCATTATAAGGAGAATCTGACTGGATATATGTCATGCCGATTCCAATTAATGCATGACATGAGGCTTGCCAATGACAAAAGGTTGACTTGGTAAATATACATCTTTATATATTTATTTTTTATTTAATATTTTGTCCAGGTTTGGTGTCAAGGATGGTATCCCCTGGTGTCCTGGACACCAACTCCAACTCGGACACTTGCTTCCATTGTAAAAACATGAAAGGATCTGCTACACCCAAAACAGTAAAATTCCTTCGTGTCCCAAAGTTAACACATGATGGCTTCGGGTTTAGATCATGTCCGGTCTTCTTATGACCTGCTGGGATCTGTCTGACTTAATAAGTTGACACATCACCCAAAAAAGAGATTGGACAAGATCCAAACCACCCTTGTTTGATGATGTGTCAACTTGTTAGGCCAGACAGGTCCTAACAGGTTGTAAGGAGGAAGGACAAGATCCTAACCATATGGTTTTTTGAATTTGGTACCTTCGTTAAATAGGGTGACAGGGAGCAATTTTGCATTTGAGCGCTTTTTTATGGTTTTTACCTATAAGCCCAATTTTTATGGGTACCTATTTTTCATTTGAAAACTGTTTTTACAGTTTTAACCTAATACACCTCACCTTTTGTGTGTGGGGGACATAAGGGACAGACAAATTAGGTGTAACAGTTTAACAGATCCTTTAGACCTGTTCAGACTGTAAAGTGATTTGGTGCCGCAGGCGATTCACCTCTTAGAATGACAGTAAGTAGGCACAATTCGCTTGTTTAGATACACAAACAATCTATTGACACGTGGGATGTTTAATCTATTGACACATGGTATGTTTAATCAATTGACATATGGTGTGTCATCTTGATCACAACCGTTGAAACAAAATTTTAAAATATATGGATAAACGGTTCAAATTCAATGAGACAACCACGAAAAGAAATAAATACAAATAAAATGCATTCTTGGCATCCTGGATCAAGAGTTCGGCAGCCGTCATCTTGAAATTGACTTCACATCCGATTTGGAAGAGGGTTTGTCGTCACAATGAGGGCAACATGACTCCGATCCACTTCATCTTGCATCAAGGAGGATGCAACACGTGGTGTGATAAATGTTAAGTTTAACCAAGGTTTGGAAAACAGCCATTGAACTGTGACAAAAAGTGTCTATGACGCTATGTGAACAAGCTATAAGCTGACACGTGGTATGTTTGGGGTTTAAAAAGAAATACAAAAGTGTTCAATTGAAAAAGTAAGGCTATTAATTGGGCTGGGTTGGCCCAAAACCCAACATTTCCAGCCCAAAAAACAATTGGGTTGGATCAGCCTAATTTAGGTCTGGATTGTATTTGGGCCTAATTTTTAGGTTTGAAGTTTTATTTGGACCGAGTTTGAACAGATTCATTTTCAGCCCGAGGCCCAGTCCAACCAAAAACTAGTTAGCAAATGATAATTTTATTTATATGTTATGATATATATATATATATATATATATATATATATATATATATATATATTCTTTATTCTTTTTTTATCCACATATTTTAACAAATTTACTATTATCAAATAGTTCAAGTGTCAACCGTTAAGAAAAAAAACTCATATAATTTGTATGTAGGATAAATTATAGACCTAAAGTTAATCTAAAAATTAAAGAAAAAGTTTTATTTGGGTGGTCTGATCTTGACCTGAGGTCTATTGTTTTAAAATGAGCTGAGTTTGGGCAAATTTTGACCCATGGCACTGTTACATAGGGTCACAGACTCACAAACACTTTTTGGTAAGACAACCATTCTCCAACAATTAACTATACCAATACCAAATTTAACTTTTTGATTTTTGGAGAATGATTGTTTGTGTTGACACAAGCCTATGTAGGCATGCCATTGATTGACACGTGCTGTGCTTTTGAATTTGGACTCCTTTTTTACACTTGGAACACTTTTTCAAACCCCACATGTGTCAGTTTATCATTCACCATAAGCACTACAACACTTTGTCGTCACAAAACATTTTCTTCTCACCATACGTAGCACTCTCCTTTATGTATGTATGGGAGCTTGGAGAGTAGACAAATTGGGAGTAGAATATGTGCTCCTCTCCTTTTATGCAAGACTAACCCTATCTTATTTTTGCCTTAAGAAATGCCTAATGCCCTGCATCAGGGGTGGACACATCAATGCCGGAAAAGTTATTTACACTTTTTGGGGGAGGAGTGATTATCACTTTTTGGCACTGATGTGTGTGCCTCTGATACAGGACGGACCTTTGGTGTCTTTTAAGGGGTCACACCAAATCCTCATGGTATTTTTGCTAGAGCGGTACTAAGCTGAAGGGAGCAAATCTTTAGATCAAAATTGATGTGACCATATGTGACGTGCACCACAGACTGACACATGATGTATTTTTGAATTTGGTGACTCTGTACAATTCATATGTCAGGCCGTGGTGTAATCACACATTTGATCACACCAATTTTTGTCGTAGAAGATTTTCTCCTTGTTGGGCTTCAAGCCTGGGCTCAATTTATACACACCCATTGGTCCGGCGAGTATTCCCTATTAGGGCTTAGGCTTCAGGTTTCTACAGAAATTATAATGTTTAAGCCAGCTCAAACCAAATGGCAGCCCAAATCACCTGGGCTTGGGCCTAAATTGCTTTGACCCAAGAGCATGAATTAGGGCACAGTTATTATAAGGGCCCGGACTGCACCCAGATCCTCTACAACTCTTTGAACTGTTTTCTCTCACCACTATTTGACATATGGTGAAAAAAAGAATTTAGGGCCAATAAATTCAATTAATTTTTTCCCTCTCTTTTGCATTGCCTATTTTGCCAGGCGTCACTTTGTAGTGAGAGGACACGAAACGGAGCGACACAAAATCTCGAGTGGACGGGCGTTATCCTTTATATCAAAGAGCTTCGCCGCCGACATCCTCAAATGGAGCTCCGCCGTCTGCGCATTCGAGCTCCCTCCTGAATCTTGAAGTCATCTGGTGGATGATCGAGAAGAAGCAAACTTTGGGTTTGTTGAATGGTTCCTCTATAATCTTCTCTCTTCCTTCTAACCAAATCTTCGATGCAGAAAATTTCGATTTCCATCCAACAATACACAAAATTGTTGCAGAATTTTTTTTGAATTTTATCATCGAAGGAGAATATCTACTCGATTTCCCCAATTTTGTCTGCAGAAATTCCTTCGCTCGAACAACTGCAACAGTTAAGTCTCCCTCCCTCTCTCTCTCTCTCCCTCCCTCTCCCTCTCTCTCCTTCTCTTTGAGTGTTTTTAAGGAAAAAAAAACAAATGCTTGATGGGAATACTTCGTTTTATCGCGAGAACTATACTCTAATGATTTGGGTTTGTGGGATACATTAAACCCTAATCAGAAACAGACAGGAAGTTGAGATATTTCTCTTTTATGGTGTTTTCAATTATGATGGTGCAGTCGTCAGGGTTTGTTCTTTTCCGCTGCGCTTCATTTGAAGAAAGAAATGAGCAAGCGTCATTTTGGAGTGATCGTTAGTGTTTGTATGTGCTGATTTTCAGAAAAAATTGATGTGGAGTCCAATGGGTCTTTGTTTACCTTCAAGAATTAGTTCGGTTTGTCGGGTTTCTATCATTAAGAAGCCCTAATCTATGAGTTTAGTTCGATTGCAATTGTTTCGAAATTGTGCTCGTCTTCGACAGGGATTTTTGTTTAGATTGTACTCTGTTACTTCTTCGGCATTGTTGTGGGATGAGCATGCGTTTGATTCAACTCCAACTGTCCAAACTAACATAACTGATGAAAGTTATGTTCGAGAAGACAGCCCTTGTATCAGTAGAAAGTGTTGCCTTTATCCTATAGTGGTCAGAGTATTTCATTCTTTGAGTTGGAAGGTTGCAAGGAAAATAAGCTTCTCAGAAGCCATCAACAAGTATGGATTTTCTCATTCTATCAATGCCTTTGGGATTATGGTTCATATCTTCTCATCAGCAGGAATGCACAGGGAAGTACACAGTCTCCTAAAGGAGGTTGTATGCTATTGTAAGGAAGTAAACTATGATGCATTTGAATTGTGCACTACATTACTGGAGTTGTCAGGAGTGGAAAAATCAGTGTTTGTGTTTGAAGTTCTTATTAATGTTTTTGCAAGGTCTTCTATGCTTGAAAATGCTGTTGATGTTTTCGTGCAAGCTAAGAGTATTGGGCTTGAACCAAATGTCATGTCATGCAATTACTTGCTCAAGTGTCTGGCAGAAGGGAACAGAGTAGAATTTGTTAGAAGCTTATTTGATGAAATGAAGAACTGTGGCCCATGCCCTAATGTTTATACTTACACCATTTTGATGGATTTCTACTGTAAAGGAGATATTGGGCAGGCTGATGCAGATATTAACCAAGCTACTGAGATCCTGGAAGAAATGGAGAGGTGTGGGGTGTGCCCAACAGTTGTGACTTATGGTACATATATTTATGGGCTTTGCAGAGTTGGAGATGCAGACTCTGGATGGAAGTTCCTTCGGGACTTGAGACATAGAAACCAGCCTCTCAATAGCAACTGTTACAATGCTGTTATCTACGGGTATTGCCAAAAAGGTGAGTTAGGCAATGCTATGGGGGTTTTGGAAGAAATGAAGAGCTGTGGAGTATCTCCGGATGTTCATAGCTACAGCATTCTGATTGATGGATATTGCAAGAATGGAGATGTTGCAAAAGGTATCAGTTTACTGGAGGAAATGGTGATCCAAAACGTAAGACCTTCCCTAGTTAGCTATAGCTCGCTCTTAGATGGTCTCTGTGTGAGCGGACAACTGGAAATTGCACTAACTTTGTTCGACAAGCTTGAGGCTTCTGCCTACAAGCCTGACCAGATTGCTTACAACATCTTGATCGATGGGTGTTGTAAGCACGGGGACTTGGATTCTGCCAATAGACTTTGGGTGGAGATGGTAAAAAATAAATTGGTTCCTGATGTTTACAACTGTACCAGTTTGGTCCATGGTTACTGCAAGATGGGCTGCTTTGCAAAAGCCTTGGAACTTTTTAAACTCATGCTGGATGGAGGTATATTACCCAACACTGTTACTTGCACTGTTCTTGTTGATGGATACTGCAAGGAAGGTCGTGTTGACGAAGCTTTCAAATTTATGGATGATATGCGAAAACAAGGCATTATTCCTAATTTGTTTACATGTAACACAATCATCAACAGGCTATGCAAGGAGAGGAAATCAGAAAGAGCTTGGGAGCTATTCCCTCTGATGCTGACGAGGGGTTTCGTTCCCGATGTTGTCATTTATAGCACCCTCATTGATGGTTTTGTCAAACAATCAAATTTAAAGGAGGCTTTCAAGTTGTATGCCAAGATGTCAAAAGAAGGGATTGCACCCAATAAAGTTACATATACAAGTCTTATAAACGGACTGTGCAATAGTAGCAGGATGAATGAAGCCTTGCATTTGTTCAAGGAAATGAAACGGAAGAATTTGATGCCGGATGAAATATCTTACACAGCCATTATTGCTGGGTTTTGTAGAATTAGAGATATGGGGAAGGCTTGGGGACTGTTTACTGACATGGTGCAAAGTGACCTTTTGCCTGATGTTGTTACTTATACCTGTCTCATTGATGGGTATTGCAAGCTGAGTCGGATGGACATTGCACACAAATTGGTTAATGAAATGATAAGACAGAAAGCCTCTCCTAATGTGGTTACTTATACTGCACTTATTACTGGGTACCGCAGACTTGGTGAGCTGGATAAAGCTTGTGAGGCATATAATGAGATGAGGGAGAAGGGTATGTTGCCGGATGACGTTACCTATTTAGCTCTCGGGTTGGATGCTGGTGGGGATGGGAAAGGTCAGGAAGGAAAGGAAATGTCATAGAGTAAACCAAGTGATATTTGCTCTAACATTCCATACTGATTTCCACTAGGTAAGTAATCTGGCACATCTCCACCTTGTAGATACTAAGTTTATAATTTTGGGTTTTTTGCAAGACTCTTATGTCTTTTTTTTTCTTTCTCACAAGTCCACTTCTTGGGGGTGTTTTTTTTTTGGCTCTTCATCTTTTCTTGTGCTTTTTGCTTTGTCTATTCTTTTGGGTGCTCTTTGCCCTCTTTTCAATAAATCTTTTCTTTCATAAAAATAAAAAAAAAAAAAGGAAATGTTTTGAGCTCTATACAAACTGATGCTGCAAATGTGTGATAGTTATGATAGGGGTATCATATGACAGTTGGAAGAGAAAAATAATTGTGTTGATGTCCCAAAATCAAAATATGAAGTACGAAAGTCAATGCCATATAAAGGCCATTGTACTTACTTTTGATAATTGTTCCACTGTTTTAGTACTTGTGTGGAAAACTGGAAACAGTAATTCCATACGTTCTCCTGGTCTGGTCTTGCTTGCTTGGGCTTGCTTGAGAATTTATCCAGTGCATGTATCTCTAGTTTGGACATGTCACATCTGCTTGTTGTCCTAGTCAAATTGAATTGCCATTCACAATTTTCCAATAGTATGTACTATGTACTGAGTATAGCATCTTATTCCAATGCCTGTATGTTTACATCCCTGGTCCAATCTTGCTGTGGTTACTAGTATCACAAATAACCTCGAATTACTCCTCTGCCACATGCCTTATTTGGTATTTTGTACAACTTGGACTGATCCTTTCATTTGGTTTCCAGCTTTTGCAGTTCAAAGGTTGTTTATGGTATGGAGCAACGATCAGATGCATCTCCATATGTGGTAGTCCTTTGCAAAATGGTTCAGTTATGGATGCCAGTTCGCATATGCTTCTTGGTAAGTGACCTAGCATGATACCTTTACTTTCCTATCAGAAAATAAGCAATATCTAGTCTTGACATGATAACTTAATCTGACCTTAATACGAACATATGCGGTTTCAGTAATCCAAAGACAATTTACAAGATCTCTTGTTATACTGTTTCATTGCGTCCTCAATTAAAACTCTGATCCTCCTATTTGAGTGGTGTAGGCAATGTGGAGATCTTCCGGCATTGCGGTCCCTGTGCCGTTTCCTTATAGGTCTTGTGGAAGTTATACCCATTTGTCATCTTGTGGAGCCTCTGGAAGGGCAAAAATATTAGAACTTTGAGCAAAAGACTTTTATGTTGAGCCAAAGAAAATATGGAAGGTCTTATTTGGTCACAAGCCTTGTGGTGCTTTGAGTTTATTCCGATGTGTTCTGGAGTACATTCTTAGGAATCTGGCTCCAAGCAGAGACCTATTAGGAAGAATAAAGAAATGCTGGTGAATCCTTTCAATTCTCCATTGGAATTCAGGTGGGAGCTATGTTTGAAAGTCTGGCTCACCCTCGTCAGGAATCAATGCCGTGCAATGGTTATGGCTTTTCAGTCTTCAGGACTTTTTTTTATGAAGGTTGAGGGCTTAATGTATTCTGCCTTCGTTCTTCTTGCTTCTTGTGGTGGAGAGTGTTGCTGCAACTTCATGTTTGTGGATTGATAAGGTTTGGAACTTCCTTAGAGGCTTGCCAATGCAATTGAAGATTTTGTACGTGCAGTGATTAACTTCTCTCAGTCTTAAGGGCTTTTTTTTGGTTCCAATGATGAAGGTTGAAGGCTTAATGTAGGCTGCCTTCATTCTTCTTGCTTCTTGTGATGGAGAGTGTTGTTGCAACTTCATGTATGTGGGTTGTTAAGTTTGGAACTTCCTTGGAGGCTCACCAATCCAATTGAAGGTTTCGTGGAAATCTGTGGATGATTTAAGTATATCTTATCGCCATGTTCATTTAGAACCAAATGATGCCAGATCTTCGTATTGGGAGTATGATAATCCCAAAAAGCTCAAAATCCTTTCACTGTAATTCTTCTTCTCTTCATTTGTATTTCCTTGTCTTCTAATTAATATTGTTGATAAAAGAAATGAAAAGTCAAAAAAGGTAATATACTCATCAACTGTTATCGTTTTTTTTGTGGCAGATATGTGAAATTTTAAACTTTGTTAATATAATATATCTTGCTTTCTCAGTTTGATGTTGTCTAGAATGTAGAATGATGACATTAATTTTTTAGGACTGTTCACAGCATTTGCTTTGTTAATGATGATTATTAATAAGACGAAAAAGATTACAAAAAGAAAAAGGGTTACAATACACAAATTAACAATCTAATCACAATTGTATCTATATACAAACAGGGTCTGGTGACACCTTTTGCAAGTCAGCCTTTCAAGAGGGACTAGGGAGAACATGATGTTTATCAAGGAGGCCAATTCATAACTTGTGACCGATCGAGGGAAAAGAAGCAAAGGGAAGAAGAGAGGGGGGGGTGAATTCTCAGGCACTTTTATAATAGCATAGTATAGTCTCCATGGTCCTTTCCTTTGGCCAAACACCCAAGCACTTGAATTGCAGTAATAGAATCCCATTACACAATGAGACCGTATACTGAGATCCATAGATATTTTCGTGCCAGATATGGCCCTATATAGAGTGGAATGGCAGAACTGGATTTGCGTAGCCTGCCCCAAGTAGTTGCAGTAAGGATGTCGTTATTGTTGTTTGAATATTTTTGTGGTAGGATTTTGTTTTGTTTTATTGCACTGCTAATTGGTCCACTGTGCCAGTCAGGTATCTGGAAAAACCATAATGAGGGTATTTTGGTAAATATAGTTACTAACACACCCTTATAAATGTATGTAATAAGATACCCTTCTGATACATGGACAAAAAATGGTATCCGAATCCAGTTCAGTGTGGAGACAGGTAAATTCCAACACCACGGGGTGTGTGACATGTCAAAAATGTCTCAGGCGCAATGTCCATTAGAAAGGGTATTTTAGTTAATAAAAATGAGAATTTTACACAATTTATATTTATTATTAAAATACCCTTCCTTGACCATGTGTATCTACCAAATTCTCTTGCCTTTTTGTGTTACATCCACATTTTTTTCTTGCATCAGTCTGCATTGAAGCAGATCCAATAGGTGATAAGGGTAAGTCAACTAAAATGGTTTGGTCATGTACAATGATTGTGCCAATGAGTGAGTGAGATAGTGCAATTTTTTTTGTAACTCTGAGAAGATGCAAGTTGAAGGCTCTAAAAGGAAAAGAAGGAGGCCATTATTGATTAGGGTAGAAGCAGTGACTGAGAATAGACATTGTAATGCCCTTGAACTGACCTGGGAGCCGACCCAGGGGTATTTTGGAAAAAACAAAACAAAACCAAAAAAAAAGAAAGAAGAGGAATTAAGACTTTGCCCTTTTTGCAAGACCAAAACATAAACCCAGAAAACAGAGGACCGAGAGGAGAGAAAAAGAAGAAGAAAAAGAAGAGAGTGAGAGAGAGAGATGCAAAGGTGGAGAGAGCTACTGCTCTTGTTTTACTCGCCCAAACAGCAGGAGAAAGGAGGAGAAAAGAAGAGGAAAATAAGAGAAAAAAGAGTTGGGCTTGTGAAAACAGTAAATAAACCCTTGTTCTTCAGTTTATAGAATAGAAAAGAGATTTTTATGAAAAGCACAATAGAGGAACCCTTCGACGAACTCATACCTGAAATTGTGACTACTTATAAAAATGAAAGGCCACAAATTTAATTCAACAATTTCACAACAGTCCACGGATCTTAAAGCATAATCTCATGATGTGTGAATGATTGTTTCTCCTTAGAAAAAAATCAACATACTTGGTTTTCTTATTTTAGTTCTGGATTCATAAGTTAATGAGTTAAATGTTTGGGAATTGCTTTCATGTTATTAAATGTTATCGGAGCAGTATATATATATATATATACAATTTACAACTATTAAAAA
>JAOXJP010233220.1:0-10350 GCA_025762735.1 Platanus orientalis | reverse complement strand
CCTGGGTGGAGGTAGTAAAGAGGGACATGGCAGCTTGTAATTTAACAGCAGATAAGGCCCTAAACAGAGCGGAATGGAGGAATAGGGTTCATGTAGCCGACCCCAAATAGTTGGGATAAGGCTGTTTGTTGTTGTTGTTGTTTTGTATAGCTTGGGTTAAGCTCAAATTTTAGTATGTTATTCCCAAGAAGGAAGTATACCTCTGCTTAAAATTTGGTGATTTTTAAAGTTGGTTTAGGCCCTAAGATGGCCCCCCAAATAAACCCCAAAATTCAACTTTTGTGACCTAGTTTAGCTAATATATTGTGCATTTTTGTATGATTTTTTTAGACATGATCTTAAGCCCAATTTCATATATGTTGTTCATCTATAGTAGGCCTTCCTATTTATGTAATTTTGGAATTTTTCAAAACCCCTAAGTGGCTTAAAATCCAAGAAATCCAACTATTAGATTTGCTCCCAATAACTAACACCTAAATTTTATGGAAATAAAATTCAAGCGTTGGACAAACAGGCTTTAAGGATAAATTCAAGTGTTAAGATTTGGGACCCACCCCAGGGAGTCTTGATTTTCTCCAAACATGTTCATAGGCCAACATAACCCTCTAAAGTCCAACCCTGTGCTTAGGTACCTTTATGGGTCCTGATTCCTCTCACAACGCCTGAATTTAATTTCAGGCATTAAGTGGAGAAATTCAGGCATTGCGGTGGATTTTAGGCATTAAGTCTATGTTAAAAAACATGTTTTCCAAAAATTTTCAAAGGCTTGTCTATGACCTAGGGTTAGCCCAGAGACACAAGAGGAACCCACCCCTCTGGCCCCACAAGTGTGGCCCAAAACCTAAGGCTAGTTGTTGATTTCAGCATCCAACACCTGAATTTCCCTTGAATTAATTTTAGGCGTTAAAATGAAATTTAGGTGTTAAGCCTGTACAGGATGACCATATTGTCCTCTTTTGGGGGTAAATATTCACCCCTATAAGGGCCCTACCTTCAGGGATTAACCCCTTTAACTCTAAACAACGCCCTTGACCCTTCTGCAAGGGTCCCACAACTCTAGGACCCACATGAGCATTGGAAAAAATCAGGCTAAGTTGTTGATCTAGTCAGCACTTAACGCCTGAAAATTCAAGCATTAGCTTGAAAATTCAGGTGTTAAGCCTATGTCAAATGACTACATTGCCCTCTTCCGAGGGGCATATTTATGCACCTATAAAGGCCCTGACCCCTAGGGTTGTACAATGTAACCTTAGAGAACACCCTATGTCCTTCTCCAAGGGTCCCAAAACACTAGGACCACAAAAACATCCTAACAAACAAGGTTAAGATGTTGACCTGATCAACTTTCAACTCTTGAATCTCACCTTAAATTAAATTCAGGCATTAGGTTAAAATTCAGGCGTTAAGCCTAAAACTCAGAAAAATACAAAATTTTCCCCTTTTCTAACCTTATATGTTAGGGTTAGCTTCAACCCTAAGACCAATAAATAAACATTTTAGAGGGATCCACGATCCCTTTAAAAGTCATAAACCTGAGGTTTCCCTCCTATTAATTAATGGTTTAATCTAAAAAGGCAAGTTTCTGAATTTTTCAGAAACTAATGCCTGAATTTTTCCTGAATTAAATTCAAGCGTTGGAAGCAAATTCAAGTGTTAAGCCTACAAAAAATACATAAACCTGCATTCTTTAATTTCTTCTGCAAGCATGGGCTTTTATGACATTCTTAAGCAAATATAAGATAGAAGAAGTCACATTAAAAAAGTGGGTATTTGGGATGCCTAACACCTTCCCCAAATGCAACTAAACAACTTACCCATTATCTCAGTAAAGTAGACTAGTCTTAGGAGTCAAACCCCTAGACCTTCGGATCTAGACCTCTCATCTTCCCTTGAAGAGGATAATTGATGTCCAACTTCGTTGGTTAACCCTAAGTTGGTGGTGACTCCCAGAAAAGCCTAACCCTCCAGAAAAGGGTTAGCAACCCTCACGCACCAGCATCACGTGCTGAAGAGTGGGCCTGAAAACCATGGATGGGGGGGGAATCTGAACCCCCGAACCCCGACGTCCACAAAACATATTGATTATAAGAAGTCAAAATTGGTCCCTAAACTTTTAATAGCCATAACTTTTGCTTATGAGGCGTTATTGAGTTATTAAATAAAAGTTTTCTTTGTTGAGAGTTGTTCCCTATTAATTATTGGTATTTTCCTTTAGGAAAATTAAAAGTCCATGTTCTCGGTATTTTTAGTTGTGAAAATCAACATATTTGTGGAAGGTTGTTCTTAATCTATTTAGCGAGATTCATCCCCGACGTCGAACTGCATCAATTGGTATTAGAGCTAGCATTAATTTTCCTATATAATATCAAGGAGACGCACATGTATTCGCAAAGTGTAGGTAGATGAAGTGCACGAAAGTGATGATATTGCATGATTGGCTTAACAATCTGATGAGTGGTTCGAGATGTTGATGTAGTAAGAACAATTGACCCAACAGATGGTTGCCTTACAAATTACAATAAATATAGGTAAACACTAGAACCGACCACCGAATCCACATTTTGTAGAGGAGGACGACATCGACGATGATCTAGATAACCCCTTCACTAAATAAGGACTAAGGAGGAGGCCAATGGTTGAAACCCTAAAGAAAATCACGATTCTAGGCGATGGGAATTTGGGTTGAAGGTCAAAATCCTTGAGTTCCATGGGAGTTTATAGCTAAAAAAGTTCCTTAACTTGATCAATACTATTAAGGAGGTGCTAGACTTTAAGGAAGTGTGCGATAATAAGCGTATTCAATTAATCACAACAAGGTTTCATGAGAAAGTTGTTGCTTGATGGCAGTAGATTAAGCTTACCCAAGCCCGACGTGGCAAGGCAAAGCTAGAATTATGGAAAAAACTTAAGAAACATATGTGTGTATCCTTTTTACTGCATAACTACATAAGGGTATTGTACCATCGACTTCAAAAATTGCGGCAAGGCATGAGGATGGTTGACGAGTATGCTAAAGAGCTCTCTACCAATTGGTTACTCATAATGATTTAACCGATATGAAAGAGCAATTGGTGTCTTACAACAGTTTCAAGATACCTTAAACTTATTTGATCCATTCTTAGTTTTTGAAGTGCACCAACGAGCATTACATCTTGAGTGGTAGATGAGTCGAAGAGGATCTAGTAAAAACATAACTGCCCAAAACCATGTTAGTACTTAGCCCTTGATCCATGCAATAAGCCAACAAATTGTTACTGGTAAGCTTTGTTAGCACTTGTCTGTCAAACCGGGCTTCAACCTTAGGCTCGCAGAAGTGATTCAAGTGTGGTGAACCAAGTTATAGATACATTGAATGCCAAAAGGGTGATTGTGCAGGAAATTATCTATTTGTAGATACTGATGCTATTAATGATGAACAACTTGCTGACTTTGAGAAAGATCTTGAATTAGACACCGATGATGTTGACCAACCACAAAAGTAGTATGTTATAGGTGATCAAGGCTAATCATTGGTTATGAGGAGGGTGTGTTTCTCCCCAAAGGCAATAATGGAGAGAGATAGCTTCAAAAAATATCTTCCATTCAATTTGCACTATTAGGAGAAAGGTTTACCGCTATGTCATTAATTCGGGAAGTTGTGAGAACATGCTCGCAAAAAAAGTGGTTCAAAAACTGAAGATGAACACCACACGCCATCCAAATCCAGACACCTTATCATGGCTTTAAGTATAAGGATAAAGCATGGTGTGATGTTCTCAATATGGATGTTTGTCATATTCTGTTGAGTTGACCTTGAAAATTTGATAGAAAGTATCACCCATGATGGGCATAAAAATACCTACAGTTTCATGTGGGATACTACCCACATTGTTCTTTTACCCTCTAAAGAGACTACACCTAAACCACTAGGTAGGGAGAATTCCAATCTCCTATCATTACATAAATTTGTAGGGGAGATATGACAATCTGGGATGGTCTATGTGTTAGCAGGGATGGATTATACAGATAATACTATAATTCCTGAGCCTATCAAATCTCTCCTTGATGAGTTTTATGATGTATTCCCTAGTGACCTACCCAATGGGTTATTTCCTTTAAGGGAAATATAACACTAGATTGATTTGGTACTAGGTTTCAATCTTCCCAATCAACCACATTATCGAATAAGCCCTTAGGAACATGAGGAACTTTGACAACATGTAGAATAACTCTTATCTAAGGGTCATATGAGGGATAGTCTTAGCCCATATGCAGTACCTTCTTTGCTCATGCCTAAGAAGGATGGTTGTTGGCATATATGTGTAGATAGCCGAGCTATTAATAAGATCATGGTTAAATATGGTTTTCCTATTCCCTGGTTTGATGATTTACTTAATCAGCTATAAGGAGCGATTGTGTTTAGTAAGCTAGACATAAAGAGTGGTTACCATCAGATCCAAATTCGTTTATGTGATGAGCGAAAGACAACCTTTGAGACTCATGAAGGTCTATATGAATGGTTAGTGATGCTTTTCGGTCTTTTTAATGTGCCAAGCACCATTATGAGGGTTATGAACTAGGTATTGTGTCCTTTCATTGGTACCTTTATGGTTGTTTACTTTGATAATATCCTAGTTTATAGTGCTAACCATACCATACATATTCAACATCTTCAGAAAGTTCTATCTATTTTATGCATAGAGCAGTTTTTTTAGCCCTCAATAAATGCTCTTTCATGATAGATCATGTGTTGTTCCTTGGATATATTGTGTTCAAGGATGGTATCTCTATGGATGACTTTAAGATAAGGGCAATAAAGCAATGGCTTTGACCATATAATCTTCATGAAGTATGGAGTTTTCATTGCCTAACATTTTTCTATCGTCGGTTCCTTCCCCACTTCAACTCCATAATGGCCCCAATTATAGATTCTATGAAGGTTGGAAAATTTTCATGGCCTGAAGATGCTAAGACTACTCTCCTCTATATCAAGCAAAAGTTGATTTTAGCATCAGTTCTTACTTTGCCTAATTTCGCACAACCATTTGAATTACATTGTGATGCTTCCAAAGTTGGCATTAGAGCAGTTTTAAGCCAAAATGGTAAACCTGTTGCATACTTCAATGAAAATTTGAATGGAGCAAAGCTAAATCATAACAACTATGATGTTGAATTCTATGTTGTGGTTTAAATTTTGAAGCATTGGTGTCATTACCGGCTTCATAGTGAATTTATCTTATATTTTGATCATGATGCTTTGAAACATATCAATAGCCAAAACAAGTTTTCTTTTTGACATGCCAAGTGGGCTGCGTATTTACAATAATTTCCATTCATCCTCAACCATAAGTCTAGTATTCAGAATCATGTAGCAGACGCCCTTAGTCACTAGACTTCTTCACTCACTATTATGTTCACATATCAATAGCCAAGACAAGCTTTCTTTTTGACATGCCAAGTGAGCTATGTATCTATAAGAATTTTCATTCATCCTCAACCATAAGTCTGGTATCCAGAACCGTGTACTAAACTCCCTTAGTTGTCAAACTTCTTTATTGACTATTATGCGCACTCAGGTACTTGTCTTCGATTCTTTTCAATAATTATTATCTATTGATTTATATTTTACAAGTGTTGTAGAAGATGTGTTGGTAGGTACTAGATCAAATTACCTTATGCATGATGGTTTTCTCTTCAAAGGAAATCAATTATGTGTGCCAGATTCTAGTCTTTAGTTAAAGATTATTAAGGAATTTCATAATGAAAGGCATGTGGACCAGGATGAAATGCTTCAGCTTGCTTTTAGATCTTAGTTTTGGTCAACTATGCATCAAGAAGTATTATAGTTTGTAGATGGTTTTCATATTTGCCAAGTCTCCAAGGACAAAGCAATGAATGTTGGCTTATACATGCCTTTTCCTATTCCAATGCAGCCATGGTCTGATATTAATATGGATTTCATCTTAAGTCTTCCTTGTACACAATGGGGTATGGATTCCATCTTCATTGTTGTTGATCAGTTTTCCAAGATGACACACTTTATTGTTTGTAATTAGACAACAGATGTCGTGCATGTGGTGCAACTTTACTTTCGAGAGGTTTATTGTCTTCTTGGGCTTCCTCAATCTATTATGTTAGATAGAGACACACGATTTCTTAGTCACTTTTGAAGAAGCTTGTGGTGAATACCAAGCTAGATTTTAGTAGTGCCTATCATCCCTAGACTGATAGCTTGGCAAAGGTTGTTAATCATTCTCTTGGTAATCTTTTATATAGCTTGGTTAGGGATCACTTGAAGACATGGGATCAAAATCTTTTTCAAGCTAAATTTGCGTTCAATCATTATGTGAATATGAGTATTGGATTCAGTCCATTTCAGGTTGTTTATGGATTAAACCCGATATCGCTTATTGATTTGGCACATGTACCAAATTTGACACGATACAATGGAAATGTTGAAGATTTCATGAAATAATTCCAACAGATTCATCAGGTGACCTATCAAAAATTTTTAGATATTAATGCTTAGTAAAAGGCTCCAACTAATAAGAAACAATGCCACATGGAATTTGAAGTTGGTGATTTTGTTTGGGCTATTCTGACTAAGGATTGATTTTCAAATGGGGAATATTATAAGCTTTCTGCTTGTAAAGTTGGTCCTCTTGATTGAAAAAATCAATGCAAATATGTGTATTAACTAAAGATCCTAAGTCACATCGGCAGATCTGATGTGTTTAATGAGAAGCATCTCAAACCGTATCTTGGTGACAATTCAAGTGATGAGGATGTGAATTCAAGGGTGAATTATCTCCAACCAAGGATAAGGATATAGTGCAACAAGTTGCAAACTGGTTCATGGAACATATTGATCATAAGATATCAAAATTGGCACCTAAACTTTGAACGGCCATAACTTTTGTTTCTGATGTCCAGTTACAACCCATAAGTACTCAAAACGATCGACTCAATGAGTTTCACAACATATTAAGTTGAAATTTAGGTTTATGGTTTGGAAGACCCCCAAAATCCATTGTTTAGGCACTTAAATAACTTATTTTTGGTATTTTTTGCTATTTTGGGAAACATTCAATTGTTGCATATTTTGGGGGATATTCGATGTGACTCTTTTTAGGAATATCTTAATTATTTATATTAAGTATATTGGAGAGATTTTGGGTAGATTTCAGAATTTTCCATTTTTATCAATTCCTAATGTAGTAGGAAATCAAAGTTGTTTAAAGTTTCCATTTTTTGGGTTTTGGAGCTTTAGTTTTATAAATTCTCCATTATAAACAAGTTGAGGCATTATTGAGTTACTGAATAAAAATTTTCTTTGTTGATATTTGTTCTCTATTAATTCTTGGTATTTTCCTTTGGGAAAATCAACAAGTCATTGTTCTTGATATTTTCAGTTGTTGAAATCAGCAGGTTTGTGGAAGGTTGTTCTCAATTTGTTTGGCGAGATTCATCCCTGACGCTCAATTGCATCACTCCCCCTCCTTTTTCCCTCATAAGCCATCTTTATCTCTTCAAGGCTTTTGGTTACGTAGTCTTTTAAAGGTTATTATGGGGATGAAACAATGGTAGAAAATTTGTTAGTATTTAACTTGGATTATACAAATGGCACTGACACTTTCAATGTGATTGTTAAGTTGCGAGCCCATGACATCTACGTGTTTATATTAGCTTAATCTTGATTAGGAAAAAAAAAATTCTTATTCCCAAGTGGCAATGATGAGGAACATTTGGAAACTGCACCCAAGTGTTAGTGACTCAAATCACCATCAGGGAGACTTCTCTAATTTTATTTATTTATTTTTCTTAATGCTACACTTAAACCAGGAAATGAAGAAAATACAGAGGACAACTTGGCAATCTCAATCTTGTAACTTCATCTTTACTACCTTCAATATCCTTCCAAAGTGATTATTTGTTTCAAAAGAGCTTAATTACATTCTGATCGATTAGATGGAGAAGTCTTGAAGGCCACATTGCAAACTCATTACCTTGAAAATCTCATTCAAAAACCTTAAAGAAACTTATTGTACTTAGATAGTTAGGTATATAAGCTCTTATCCACCAACCTAGCACTCACAAAATACAATCAACACCCTCTAAAAGTGACATGGTCCATGTGTTTATATGTGAATGGCACATCCTATCACGATCATTCAAGTGTCAAGCTTCTTTCTTATTTTATTTCTCTAAGGGGGTGTTTGGTACATTTTGAAGCATCTTAATAGGTTTAAGGGAGTGTTTGGTACATTTTGAAGCATCTTAACTATTCAATGAGTTAAGAAAGAAAACAATGACACTTTGTATGGAGGCAAAGGCATATTTGTTGGGTGTGGAGCTTGATGTGAGCATGTGGAAGAGCAATGAGGAGTTGGAGAGCTCAAGCAAGACTAAGGAAACTAGTTTGGACCGATCCAACCTAAACTGATCCAAACATGCTGGACTTGTCTATATGGGGAAACTCTATTTTTGGGAGATGGAAATAGAAGGTACGTGTTTTTGGAGGAGTCCAAGAAAATTTGACTTCCTTGGACTATTTAATGTTCTTTTTGTTAGAGTTAAGAGAGATAAAAGAGAGGAAGGGTAGTAGTTGTAACTGTGAGAGAGTTTTCTCATTGAAGGGGGTTCTTCACAATGAGAGAGAACGATGTCTTCTCCGGGTTGTGATGAAAGAGTTAAGAAAGGGGTTATCCTCAAGATTTTGGGTTGTGATAGAGTATGAGAGAGAGGCTGAAACTTGTAAGCTTGTAATCTTCCATTATAGTGAAGTTGTTTATGTGATTCAGTGGTTTTTTCCTGATTTTAAGGTTTTCCAGAAAAGTAGTGTGTTCTTGTGTTTTTGTTCCTTTTTTTTTTTACTTTGATTATTATTGTTGCATCCCAAAGGATTCTTGAACAATTAGGTTGGTACATCTCACAATTACTAGTATCAGAGCTGAGGTTTGGAAAAAGTTAGGTTCAAAGTTTGATATGTTTTGTTTCAAGAGGGAGCAATTGCAACAATGGGAGAAGAATTCGTAAGGTTTGTTATTGTGAAGTTCAAAGGTTCGAACTTCGCATTCTAGAAGATTAAAATAGAGGATTATCTCTATCAGAAAAATCTCTATCAACCACATCGAAGAAAAGTGAAGAAGACTGCAATGATGTCTGATTCAGATTGGAAGGTGCTTGATAAAAAAATCCCTAAGTACGATTCCTCTTTCTCTATTATTGTTGATTACTTTTAATATTTCTAAGGACAAATCTATGAAAGATCTTATGGCTGCCTTGTTAGGAATGTATAAAAAACCATCGATCGACATCAAATAAGGTGTTTATGATGAAGAGGTTGTTTAATATGGCGACGGGTGATGGAGAAAGTGTGGCTGAACATCTAAATGATCAGTTCAACATGGTTACTTATCAGTTATATTCAATAGGAATCAACTTTGATGATGAAGTTAGGGCCTTGGTGTTGTTGTCCTCTTTATGAAAAAGTTAGGATAGTTTGGTCATGGCATTGAGTAATTCCTTGGGTTCAAGAACACTCAAGTTTGATGATGTGGTGAGTGTTATACTCAGTGAGGAAGTTCGGAGGAAATCCTTAGGTGATTCATCAATGAGTGGGAATGCTTTGAATGTAAGAGAAATGTTTTCTATAAGGGGATCTAGGAGTGACAAGTCGAAGTCTTGAGGAAAAGATGAGGTGCAATGTTTAAATTGCAAGGAGTTTGGCCACATCAAGATGGATTTTCTAGAATATACTAATAGGAATGAGGGTGATAGTCCTAGGATTGTAGTGGTTAAAGAAGAAGATAAGGAACATGAGGAATATCATGGAGAATCTCTCACAATCTCTAAAGGTATGCCCACAATTTTTCAAGATGAGTGGATATTGGATTTGGGTTGTCATAATCACATTTTCTTTAGGAAAGAATATTTTGATTCTTTTATAGATAAGAAGACATGTGTTGTGTCTTTGGGTGATGGGTCCACTTATGACATCATAGATGTTGGAATGGTGAAGATTAAGAAGTTTGATGGTGTGGCCCGTACTTTGGGTGGTGTGGTGTATGTCCTAAAGATGCTAAAGAATTTAATATCATTATACAAGTTGGATTTCATGGGTTATAGGTATTCGACTATAGGCGGAGTCATGAAAATCACACAAGCTGTTTGGTCTTAATGAAGGAAGAAAAGTGTGGAAATAGATTGTATTGTCTGAGTGGGACTATGGTAGAAAATGGTATTCCTTTTACCTAGATGGGTAGTCAACAAAAGGTACATGAAAAAACCAACACTAGTGTCGGGTCTCTTTCATAATTAGAGTAAAGATGGGTGTTATGGGTTTCTAAGTAGTAGACGATGGTGAGGAGG
>JAOXJP010233219.1:0-10350 GCA_025762735.1 Platanus orientalis | reverse complement strand
CCCCCACACATATAGTTTCATATAATATTCTTATATATAATATGTTTTTAAATGGTAATAATATGTATTTTAAAAAAAATTTGATTAAAAGAAATTTTGGATAAAATTTGAAAATTATGTCAACAAATTTATCAAGGTTAAATTATTTCAAT
This sequence comes from Platanus orientalis, assembly GCA_025762735.1. Classification (NCBI taxonomy): domain Eukaryota; kingdom Viridiplantae; phylum Streptophyta; class Magnoliopsida; order Proteales; family Platanaceae; genus Platanus; species Platanus orientalis. The sequence continues at coordinate 10,198 of JAOXJP010233219.1, read as the reverse complement.
TCGGATTCATTCCCTTGAACAAAACCATAATTCAGAAATTTCAACAAACTTAAAATGCATATCTGCTCATAAAGAAAAGGCAAAAAGGGAATAAAATAAATTTCCAAGGCAGTTAGAGAAAAATAAAAAGGAGGTTTATGGGACTCACCAGCTTCATGGTCCTCTTGGAGCCTTACACTTCTCATGATGACATAAGCATGATGATGTCAGAGAATGATTTGTCAATATTCCTTCGTCATGTATGATTTGTTCCTCTTAATAAAGTTATCATACTTGTGTTGTTATTACAAAGCAAGATTAAAATGAATGATCTGGCCACTTTGCCATCTTGAAAATAGAAGAAGAAAAAAAAATGAGATACCATTAACTGCTCCCGTGATCCTCTCCAGATTGTTAAAGTTCAGATATTGTTCAGCAGATTTCAATGGTTGACATGTGACAGAAAAATAAACAAAACTGAAAATGTACAGTTCAGATTGTTGATTTTTTTGATACGACCTTTGAAAAAACAGAGAAAAATGTGAACATAAGTAAGGTTGATTTAAGAACATTGTATTATCAAAGCTGTTTTTGCTATTAGAGCAACAGATTCTATTATTATTCTGATTGCTTCTGTATCTGTTGCCAGCAAAAATCCAATGGTTAATTGCCAGGAAAGCATCTATAACACATTCGTGAAAATTACCCTCCAAAAAGCTGAATTTCACTTTTTTGGGGGCATGTGTCGACCTCCCGTGCCTGCAGATAAGCTTGTGGGCAAGGGAGGATAGAAAGATGAAAAGACAAAGTTATTAGATTTAGATATTTATCACTTCTCATATTTGAGGAAAAATCCTCCCCTGTCCACAAATTAATCTATTGAGGCAGGAGATGACACTTACCCCCAAAAAGTGAAGTGAAAATTCACTTTTTGGAGGTATGTATAAACAACTGCACCAGAATCAGAGTAAACAAGAATGAAGTAATTAACGGTCTAGATTAAGCTGAATTGGAACGAAGATTCCTCATTAAATAATAAACACCCTGATCATCAAACATCAGGTAAGAAATTTGTTAAGACCGAATTATGAGATAGATTTTCCTAAACTCAAAATTTGTGTGAATCCATCAAAACGAAATGTAAAAAATTGTTGAGATGATATGATTTCCCTTGCTTTATACAAAAGGAAATTGAATGCCTTTAACTACTTGTTAGAGGCATCTCTCCATGTGTTGGCAGGCAATTGGTTGGAAAGTGATTCTCTTTTCAACATTATCTGTAGCCACAAGTAGATGAACAAAACAGATTGGACTCAAGTATGCAATGGCATTAAACAAAATGAGAAATCAGTAAATGGCAAAGAACAATCACATAGTACAAAGTTTAACGTGGTTCGACAAGATTACCTATGTCCACATGTGAAGACAATCAATAACTTCCACTAAAATGGAGACAATGATTATTAAACGTACAAAAACGAATTCTCAAAACCCTAAGGAAAAACCCAAAGAACTCTCTAGAAGAAGTTCTTGTCCCTCACAACCAAAGTCTCTTTTCCACACTTTCAAAACCCTTATAGATCCCTTTTATATACCAGCATGCATCCCATGACCCTACAACCTAAAAACGGGTTGAACCCCCCAACATTCTCCTCAAATCAGTTTCGGTCATTGGGCCTAAATCAGGTCAAAATATGGTCCTACCAGGTTGCTCTCCGGATCATACAAACGAGCTGTATTCGGGTTGAATTCAAGTCAATTTTCCCACATTATCAATCTAGAAATCGTCTACAACTCTAAATTTCTCTACAGTCCAAACGGTTATAGCACATCCGCAAAAATGGTTATGATTTGAATGAAATATGATATTTGTTGGGTTAATGTCTTGTATTCTACGCCAAATTTTTTTGACCCGTTTTTGTATCCTATTTGGGTCTGGATTCGACCCACAGAAGTTAAGGTTTTGAGGGTTTATATTGGGGGTTTCTCAATTTTTGTGCCATTGCACTATTCATTGTAATCTCTGTTTTCGATCATAGTGAAAGCTCTTCTCCATTTTCGCCCGTGGAAGTAGACTTCAAGCCGAACCACACAAATCGTCTTGTTCTTGTTGTGGATTGCTCTCTGTGTTATTTTCTCTCTTCTTTGTTGCATACGATCCTAGATTTACGTTTTCTCGTATCAAACTAGTGTCAGAGCTCAGTTGATTGTTGCAATGGTGGCAAAGTATGAAGTTGAGAAGTTTGATGGGTAAAATAGTTTTAATCTCTGGCGCATTAAGATACACGTGTTGTTGAGACAATAGGGACTGTATAAGACGATGTTAGGGAATGATAAATTACCCGCGACGATGAAGGAAGACGGATGAGAATAACTTACATTAAGGCACTTAGTGCGATTCAATTGTGCCTGTCTGATGAAGTTCTGCGGGAGGTTGCTAATGAGATAACGACGGTTGGATTATGGCTTCAATTAAGAGTTTGTACATGACAAAATCTCTCATGAATATGTTGTATCTCAAATAATGCCTCTATACGTTGAGGATGAGAAATAGTCCTTGAAAACTTATCTAGATGAATTCAATAAAATTATTATGGATTTAAAAATATAGAAGTAAAAGTGGATGGCGAGGATTAGGCTTTAATTCTGTTGTATTCCCTACCCTCATCTTATGAGCACTTCGTCACTACCTTGCTTTATGGGAATGATTCGATTTTCATGGAGGATGTTAAAACATCCTTGCATTCTAGAGAATTGAGAAAAAAATGTTTACAGAAGAGGATGATAGCCAAGCAGAAGGGTTGGTGGTTAGAGGAAGGATGAAGGAAAAAAGTTCATTTGAAAAGGAAAAATCTAGATCCAAATATAGATTAAAGAATTGCAAGTGTCATTACTACCATAAGCTTGGGCACTTTTGCAAAGGTTGCATAAAGCTCAAAGTGAAAAGGAGAAAAAGATGATAGGTATAGTAGAAGACAATTTTAATGGTTATGAGAATGTCCTTGTCATTTCTCATTGCAGTGTATGTACTGATGATGATTGAATCCTTGATTCAGGTTTCCTTTAACATGTGCCTAAACCGGAGTTGATTTACAACATATAAGGAGGTGAATGAAAGTACAGTCTTGATGGGAAACAACTGGCTTATAAGACTATAAGAGTTGGGACAATTCAGATTAGGATGCATGTTTGCACTATTAGGATCTTGATAGACGTTCGACATATACCAGACCTGAAGAAAAACCTAATTTCATTGGACACTCTTGATTCTATTGGATGTAAGTGTACTATTAAAGGTGTAGTCATGAGAGTGACAAGGGGTGCACTGGTGGTGATGCGAGGAAATAAGAATAAAAATTTGTGTTATAGGGTAGTATAGTTTTAGGGGCAGCAATAGTTTCATCATCTACAAATACTGATTTAGACACTACCGCCTTTAGTATATGTGGCTTTGGGTATATGGGTGAGAGGATGATGACTGTGTTGAGCAAGCATGACTTGCTTGGTGGTCAGAAGATAGTGATGTTAGACTTTTGTGAGGACTGTGTGTTTGGGAAGCAACGCAGAGTGAAATTCAGTACTACTGTTCACAGGACAAAAGGAACATTGGACTATGTTCATTTAGATTTTTGGGGCCCATCTTGAGTTGTTTCAAAAGGTGGTTCTCGCTACATGTTAACCTTCATAGATGACTTTTCTAGTAATGTCTCGGTGTTCATTTTGAAACAAAAAGATGGGGTGTTTTTAAACTTCAAATAGTGGAAGACCATGACTGAGAAACAAACAAGTAAGAAGATAAGAGGCTGAAAACAAACAAGGGGTTGGAGTTTTGTTCAGGAGAGTTCGACGAGCTTTGTAGGAATGAGAAGATTGTGAGACACCGCAAGGTTATGCATACTCTTCAACAGAATGAGGTGGTAGAACACATGAACAAATCATTACTTGAGAAAGCTCGCTGTATGCTCTCTAATGGTGGGCTAAGAAAAGAGGTTTGACCAGAAGCAGTTACTATAACTTGTTATTTGGTGAACTTATCTCCATCAATGGCTATTGAGTGCAAGACCCCTCATAAGGTATGGTCTAACACTCTCATAGATTACTCTAGTTTACATATTTTTGGTTGTCTACCTTATGACAATGTTAATGAAGGTAAGCTGGAACATAGAGCTAAGAAGTGTATTTTCCTTGGTTATGCATCTAGTGTGAAGGGATACAGGTTGTGGTACGCTAATCCTAAGTCACATAAGTTCATTGTTAGTAGGGATGTTATTTTTTATGAATCTTCTATGCTAAACCAGAAAAATGAGGTTGTTGATACAGAGATAGAGCAGGGTATCAAGAAACAAGTGGAGCTTGAGCTTGATGTTTTTGGGAAGGTGTAGGAAAACACTTTCATTCAGTCCGAGGAGGATGATGAGCAGCATTCTAGTGAAGTGGTTGTATATGAGGAACCATAGCACAATGTTGCTACTGGGACACAAAGGAGAGAAATTAGATCACCAAAAAAGTATAACAGCTATGCAGAGTTGGTTGCTTTTGCATTAAATATTGCAGAAGAGGATGTTGAATGCATGAAGCCTTTTACATACCATGAAGTTGTTACAAATAGCAAATCTGTGTATTAGGTGGTTGCTATGAATGAAGAGTTGGAATCTCTCTATAAAAATCAAACCTGAAAATTAGTTAAATAGTCAGCTAGGAAAAAGATTATAGGCTATAAATGGGTCTATAAGAAGATATAATGAACACCTAGTGTTGACAGTGTAAAATAAAAAGCATGTTTGGTTGTAAAAGACTATGGACAAAAAGAGGGTGTGGTTTTTATTGAAGTTTTCTCACTTGTAGTGAAGCATAATTCCATTCGTGTAATGCTTGCCATAGTTGCTATGTTTGACTTAGAGTTGGAGCAGCTTGATGTCAAAATAACTTTCCTGCATTATGAGCTTGAGGAGTAAATTTACATGCAGCAACCAGAGGAGTTTGTGATTCCAGAAAAAGAAGACCATGTATGCCTATTGAAAAAGTCTTTGTATAGACTAAAACAGTCTCCAAGGCAGTGGTACAAGATGTTTGATGCTTTCATGCTTGAGCATGACTTTCTTAGGAGCCAATATGATAGTTGTGTTTATTTTAAACAACTCCTAGATTGCTCTTTTGTATACTTGCTTATTTATGTTGATGACATGCTTATTACTGCCAAAGACATGTCTAAAATCAACAAGATAAAAGATCAACTTAGTGGTGAATTTGAGATAAAAGACTTGGGGGAACAAAGAAGATTTTGGGTATAGAGATACACATGGATAGAGAAACATGAAAGCTACACTTGTCTCAAAAAATACTTTGAGAGAGTACTTGAGTATTTTGGGCTACGGGATGTTAAACCTGTGAGCACTCTATTGGGTAATCACTTCAAGCTTTTAGTAGACTTGTCACCACAGACAGAGTAGGAGAGAGAATACATGTCTCATGTTCCTTATACTAGTGCAGTTGGGAGCCTCATGTATGGTATGGTCTATACCCTTTCTGATATTTCATACGCTGTCAGTGTTGTTAGTAGATATATGAGTGATCTAGGGAATACACATTAGCAGACAGTGAAGTGGATACTTCGGTATCTTAGAGGTACTATAGATGTTGGCTTGATGTTTGATAAAACATGTGGTTTGGATGGTTGCACAGTTAGGTTTGTAGATTCAGACTATGCAGCTGATCATGATAGGAGGAGATCTTTGACAGACTATGTATTCACTTTGTCTAGTTGCACAGTTAGTTGGAAAGAAATATTGTAGAATATAGTTGCTTTGTTCACTACTGAGGCTGAGCACATGGCGGTGATAGAAGCAGTAAAGGAGGCTATAGGTTGAGAGGCTTGCTTGGCGAGCTTGGTCTAAGATAATGCTTGACTATAGTGTATTATGATAATCAGAATGCCATACATCTGACTAAAAATCAAATGTACCATGAGAGAACAAAACATATAGATGTCAGATATTACTTCATTCGGGAGATCATTGCTTAGGGCCAAATTACAGTAAATAAGATTGGCACTAAAAATAATCTAGTTGATATGTTTACCAAACCACTTCCAAGTCTCAAGTTCAAGCACTGGTTAGACTTGATTGGAGTTCGCTGTATTTAGAGTTATCATTCGGGGTTGTATAGAGAAGATGAAAGTAGAGTGCTTCTGTACTATGTAATCTTGGTAGAATTCAAGCCAAAGTGGAGATTTGTTGGGTTACTATCTTGTATTCTACTTGAGATATAACCCGGGATGACAATCCAAAAAACCCGAATATGATACGAAAAATGACACATTTTTTTATTCGATTTGGGTCCGGATCTGACCCACAGACATTAAGGTTTTGGGGGTTTTCCGATTTCCATGCCACCGCACTGTTCATCGTAATCTCTGTTTTTGATCACAGTGAAAGCTCTTCTCTGTTTTTTCCCGTAGAGATAGGCTTCAAGCCGAACCACATAGATCATTTTGTTCTTGTTGTGGATTGCTATTTGTATTAGTTTCTCTTCTTTGTTGCATACGATCCCAGATTTAGGTTTCCACATATCAATATTCAAATCTTGAAAGTGTCAAATCACATATCTACTTATGTGGCTGTGGTAGACCCGTTTGGAGACTTAGAACTGTAGAAGATATCATATCAGACGCATGTATTGGTGTGCATAACCTCTTGCATAGGTAGTATACCCATCATACCCCTCCACGCGTCACACATTAAAGTGCGAATATCATGGCTCTTTTGCTAATATGAGGTTCAATTCCTTGTCTTTGAATTGGAGATAAGAAGGCTCCCACGAACATAGATTCAAGGCTACTTTAGCTATGAAATAATAGCACAAGTTTATGAAAGTGAGGGATGGATAATGAGGAATCTTAAAGCAAAATAATAAGAACAAGAAGAACTCTGATGTGATAGCTCTTATATAACGATGCAACTGCAATCCAAGCCTTTACGTTGATTGACAATGATCTTATGCATATCTGAAGACGGGTATAGGATAATGGTATATTGGCCTAATAACGATAGACATGGGGCCAAGTAAGTGTTTATTTGATCAAAGACTGCTTTTTATGGGCTTGGATTATGTGAGAACGAATCTCGTGAGAACCATAAAAATGGCACCAGAGGGGCTGATGCATCAGTATCGAAAAGTGATTTGCACTTTTTGGGGGGCACTTATCACTTTTTGGTGCTGATGTGTCCGTATCCTGATGCCCTTTTCACAGTTCTCACAAGATTCGTTCTCAACTAATTTTTAGTGGTTTTTTATTGGCCAAGTGGCTTATTCTGACCATATTGTTGTACATATAGACAAAAGAGAGTGACTTTGTTCCTCGCTACATGGAACTTGAATATATCTTTAAAACCGACAAAATATGCTCCTATGCACACCCAGAACGTTATAGTGGAATAGCAAGCTTTCTACTGTTTTTCTTTAATGACACGTCCATTGATTATGACAGGAAAATAACTGTAAACTGTTATTATTATTATTATTTTTTGGAAGGAAGCTGTAAACTGCTTCGTAACCATTCAAAAAAAGTAATCACTAGCTAACTCTGTTCAATATTTGTACCTAAGCCACAAATGCCAATGACTCCTTGCTTCAATAGTTAGAGCTGGAAAGTCTCAAGTTCAAACCAGCATGAATAGTTGAGTCGTGGGGAGCCCATAGCCCATGTACTAAAATGTTTACGCAAGCTATATATAGAAACCTTTTTCCCATATATCATTTGTTAAACTTTGATAAGTAACTTTGTAAAGGATTTTTCCCATAGATCCTTTTTGTGTTAATTTGTGTGTGTGTCTTTTGAACATGGGTTTTTGGCAAGTTCACCTTCAATCATATCTTCACTGATTCACTCTAAATTATTGGTTAGATATTTTGGAAGATTGAGAGAGAAGCTACATAGGAATCCTCCAACCACCAAGTACACCGTTATCCTACTTTCTTCGAGAGTTTCTCGAGATATGCACAAACCACTAAAAAAGTAGTCTTAAGTGGCTTTTGAGGGAAAGAAAACCTTTGAAAGGCGGGGTGGAGCAAATGGCAGTTGGAATAGTACCACACTATATATAGAGGCATGGACCAACTGAGATTTTCACCTTGAAACAAACCAACCATCTTTTTTATTAGAATGGCGTCTCAAGCTGATCTTGCCAAAATTGGGGAAGAAGGATTTAAGATCATTGACCAAAGCCGAGGCAGGAGGTGGCCACCGGCACCTCAAGCCGATCTTACCAGAATTGGCACATAAGCGTTTGATATCCTCGAAAAGCATCTGGGCGGGAAATGGAAGACTTCCCACCAGGATCTGGTGTTCCCTCCTAAAGTGCGCCTAGCCTAACCCCTTAATGCCGGGGGTATACACCACATCAAGAAGTGATTTAAGCCCCGCACATGTACTGAAATTTAGGCTTGTATAAATTATCCTTACCGTGTGACTTTCCCAACTTACATTTCAGTTTCCCTACTGGCTTTTGTTTTCTTTTCTTTTCAATTTCCATTTCATTTTGATTTTATACATCAACTTTCTCTTTCAAACGTAATGAAATTGTAGAGACATCTAGCAACAGTTTAAATTTATGGATTAAGAATAAGCGTTGGTTCAAATCTAATGAAAATCATGTTGCCCTTGTTAAATGATCTCTTGCTGCACATCATAAACCTAGCTTATTGCCAAACTAATGTTCAAGGGATCAAAAAATGTCGGGTGGATCAATGGACGTAGTACTCCCTGTAGTTTCCAAATAGTTGATCAGTAATAAAACTTCGGATAAAATTATTTAGAAAATCTCGAACTATTTCAATTGATACTAAAACTTATCTGCTAATTAATTTTCACGTCTATGTCACGGATTTTAGATTCCTATTTCCTGTAAGTGAGGGTAGGGAAAATTTCTAATCTGGTTGGGAGAAAACCCCCCAAAATCAGGCACCTTAAACTGTGTTGAGTTGGGTCCATGCAACCCAAATTGGGTGTTAAATTCAGTTTATGCCCAAGTAGGTTTTTCTTTTTTCTTTTTTCTTTTTCTTTTTCCTCTTCATACTTGGTTGCTTTATATTTGGAGTAAGGAAGCAAAGTTTTTGTTTCAAGTTTTTGTGTTCCGCCGTATTGCCACATCATAGGCTGAGAAATTATGTGTTTTTAAATATGGTGCCTTTTTTTTGGGTACCTACTTTTTCATTTAAATAGGAAAAAATTGTAATGTAATATTTTCAGTTTATATTTTATCTAAATTATTAAAAAGTCATCTCTAGATCCCACCATATGTCACTCGAAAACATTAAATAAAATAATTCTAGAAATCTCAAACCATTGTAGAGTGAAAATAAAACATCTACCTAGTATTTAAAATGCATGTTAATTAGTAATCAGCGTCTCTCTGGATGAGATGGACGCACACATTATCACCTTTTCAAGAGAGAGGCATGGGTTCAAGATTTACTGACAACATTCCATAAGTGATTGTGTTGACGTCTGCCACTCTTGCACATGGCGGGTTATGAGTTTTGAAGTTTATCTAGTTGGAACAAGGTTATTGCTTATGTTTAAGGATTGCCTAATGGGCTTTAAAACACACCATGCTTAAGTCTATGTTGGAATCCACCAGTGAGCTGCTAGTTTTGTTAAACAAATGGCTTTGACTTAGACTCACTGTTAGTAGGGTTTGCCTGCATAGTTATATATATTCTATATCCTTAAAGTTGGTGTTTGTGACAATGTCATTGTTAGCAAAATTTCATTTAGAACTTCGTTCTAGTTATTATTTTTATTTCTATTTTTTTAGGTAAACTTTTGAAGCTTAGTGTTTGAAACTTGGTTTGGAATTTACACATGCAAAAAAGAAATAAAAAATTCCTTTTAAAAGTAAAATTATTATTATTTTTTTATATTTTCAAATAGCATTATAAAATAAGCTACAACCAATATATAGAAAATAAGAGATAAGAAATATTTTTAAACCTAATTGTTAATTTTTAAGGGATCTAGGAGTAAGGGAAGAATTGATAAGAAAAATGGTGGGGATGTGGGGTCGGTAGGGGAAGAAGGAGCTAGCTAGTTAAAGGTTATGAGTTTTCTTTTTAGATATGGTAATATAAACTTTAAATTTTGGGTTGATAGTATATTTGAGGGATTTTTTCCAAATCGGTTCAATATTTTGGCAAAATTGTCAAATAATGAGGTAAAATT
>JAOXJP010233218.1:0-24388 GCA_025762735.1 Platanus orientalis | reverse complement strand
CAAGTTGATTATTTTGAGTTGCCAACCAGTGATGCCTAATTGGTGGCTATATCATGGGTAGCTTGGATACTTAGCTTAATGCTTGAGAGAATACAAATACCCAACAAGGAATCCATTGCCTTAATGATAGGGAGAAATATTCAGTCTAGGAATAACATGAATTGATTGGACATACAAATCTGGATCTAGTGTTTTTAATAAAGTGTTTGTCAAAATGATTTTTCAAAATTATATTAATTAAATAAATAAGTATTTTGAAAAAAAAAATTATTAAGAAATATTTTTAATGTCTAATTGATCCATTAATGTCCTAGAGATAATTTATCAATGACCAAAAAAGGTTTGACAGTGACTAGTTTATTGTCTTGAGGGTCATTAAGGGATATTATATAGTGGAAGGATGATTTGTGAAAAGATTTGTGAGAAAATGTCTCATGTTATATTCTTATCCATGAGAGTTCAGTTGTAACATGTCATAGGGATTGTTGCAATTAATGGAATGTCTGGTTGTAATTAGCAAATAGTTGAGTTCCTGATTGTAGTTTTGACTTAATTTAGGATGGTGAACCCCATAAGCTTAAGGATAAGAGTCTTATAAAGATACCACACCCACTAGGATTTATTTGACATCTCTTAATCCCTATTTATAGGGTTACCCATGCTCAGATATGGTCTTGTAATAATTCTAAAAGTGGGAGAGGTACAAAGAACTCTGGAGTAGGTGTGGAGACTTTGGAAACCGGGTTAGATTGAATTCTTGTATCCGATTAATCGATTGAGGTAATTCTAAATTTCCTTTATGATTAGATCTCAGAGATTCAATTATGGAAAAACAAATTTTGATATGTGATTTGATCAATGAACTTTCCTCATTTTAAAGTTTAAGAACGGTAATCATCAAACAAGTGGTATCAAAGCCTCCCATATGAATCCTAAAATCTATTTTTTGATTTTTTTTATGGTACTCTTTGAATATTTGATAGAAACCATTAATAGATGGATCCAAGTTCTGGAATCCATGTGGTAATTGTGATTTATCCAAAAATTTAAATAGTGTAAAAGCCCAAATCATATCTATGGCAATTTTACATAAAATGACAGTTGTGAACTCAATTTAAATCGGACTCATGTGTGGTTTGTTTTGTTAGCTTTATGTGATTTTGTAGTTATATTTTTTATAGAAGAATGTAATATTTAATGGATGTATAGTCGTGATTATCTCTTCTCTCTCTCTCCCCTCTTTATCTTTAATGGTTGTATTCCCTTTATGTAGTTTGGGATAACAGGCTGATTTCTTGAGGTTTCTTATTAATGGATGTAGTTTGTTATTTAATAGTTTAAAATAGTTTTAATACCTAATATAATAAAGATTGATGGAGAACAACACATTAGAGGGAATATAAAGGAGAAATGAAGTTTTCGGAGGCATCCAGACAAAATCGGGAGAAGCAAATGGCCTGATTTTCATAGGGGATCAACCCCTATGAGCTACCACTATTTTATTATGTATTTTATAATTAATTTACATGTTTTTAGAGCACCTCCATCAGGCTAGGTCGTGCTCACCTCAAAACCCTAGAAAAGAGTCCAAGTTAAAATGAAAAGTGGCTATCAACCACCAAGAATTTAAGTCCTACAAGGAATCTAACTAAAAGTCTTACAATGACTCTAACTAAAAGTCCAACTTGAAAACTAATTTTAGGGAGTTAAGGATAAGTAAGAGCTCATAATTTTCATAGATAAGTTTGTTATCAATTAGGAGACCAATGAGATTGAGTCAGAGTCCTAATTGCACAAGGACATAGTGTTTGCAACCTGAAAGGATACTAAATTGAAATAATTTTTAAATAGATTTCCAAATAATTATTTTTAAATTATTTTTTAGAAAAATACCTTAAAATAATTTATTATTAATTAAAAAAATTTTAATTTAAAAAAATCAGATTTAGAAAAAAATTAAAAAAAATTAAGAAAGGCCTTAAGGACCCTATTTTAGTGTCCCCGGGTGTCCTCACTTATAAAATGTTCGTTCGGATGAATTTTTGAATGATTCAAGTTACTATGGACTCCTTGTGATGTCTATTATTCTACTAGATCCTCTTGGACAAATAATTTTTGGTCCAGCCTGTAGATTGAGAATTTGCACTTTATGTGTTCGATAAAATTCCTAAACCAAGCCAGTTAATCGGAATTGACCAGACTAATTTGACAAGTAATGACTAATGTTGACCTGTTTGACCATTTTTTATTGGTTTAACCAAGGTTAACCATAGTAGACAAAGTTGACTAGAGTTGACCAATTTGATTGGGTGGATTAAAAGTTGACCAGTTTAACCAATTTTGACTAGACCAAACTAACAAAATTTTACGAAAAGAATTTGAGTGTATTAGACGCACTATTATCCACAATTTGATTGGGGGACATTAAAAGTAGTGGGAGATAAAAGATTTAATATTCTTTAATGTTGCAAACCAGTGTCCATGTGAATAACAAGCAATGTGATGGTTTACATTTTATGTGCAATGTGATTGTTTATATTTCTTGTACAATGTGATTGTTTCAATAGAATGTAACATTGACCAAATAAATCCCTCATATATAAAATATTAAGTATAACAACGAGGATCATTTTACAAAATAATTCCCACAGCCTTACATTATTAGTGAATGAGAGATTTTAGCTGAAATAGATTGGTTGAAGCCCACAAGATAAGACCAAATCTAATTTTAGCTAATATGCTCTTATTCACTTCCGAGGATAAGACTTGGGTATGATTAGTGGGAGTGTAATCCCATAGGATATATCATCCCACAATACAGACACTAAGTCTAGATGGTGGGTCTACACTTAACTAAAAGTACCATGGTAGCCCACAGGTTTTAGGCATGGTACTTTCAGAGGCTAGAAGAGAATCTAAAATCAAATACCTTGAAATGTTATTAATTATGATTTACTAGAAGAATTGATGGATAGTATCTATCCACCTAATCAGGGCAAACACAATTTATTCCCACAAGAAGATATTGCATTTAGTAGGATTAGGTTTCTGATGATCACTGGATATGTCAATTCATATCCTAATCCTATGGTATATGAGGGAGCCATAGTATTGACAAAATGATCGGTACCATTAAATTAAAAACCATATTAAATGAAAATTATATGTGATGATGATGGATAAATGGTTTGATTCGTTTAGATAATAATCATGGGAACCTTCAACCCACTTTCTAAGATCCTGAAAGATAACAAATTGACTAGACCAAATTTCATAAATTGGAAAAGAAATCTACTCATAGTGCTCACAGCTGAGAATTATAGGCATGTTCTTACCACTAATCCTCCTGAGTTGCCTGGTGCAACTGCTACTCAAGAAGATTGGGATGTATATGAAAAATGGCATAGGGCTGATGAGAAGATTAAGTACTATATGCTAGCATTTATGTTTAATGTCTTGCAGCACCAACACCTAAATTTCCCTACCGCAAAAGACATTAATGTAACTAAGATGTCTAGAGAGCAAAATAGAGCTACAAAATAAATGGCTATGAAGGGCTTATTGAGTACTAAGATGGCTGGAGAAACTCTAATCAGAGACCATATCATTAAGATGATGGGTTTCATAAATGAATTGGAGATTCTTGGGGGCGAAATGGATGCCCAATCTTAAGTTGATGTGATCCTCAGTTCATTACCAAAATCGTTCAATCAATATGTGTTGAATTATAATATAATCAATTTGAATCTTTCCTTAATGAAACAGATGAAAAACCTACAACGAGCTGAGGAACTCATCAAGAGTAAAAAGTTTAATGCCTTCATAGCTGAGAATAAGAATACCTTCTAGTTAAAGCCAAAGGGCAATAATTAGAAGGAAAAAAAAGTTTGCTTCCAAAGGGCAAAGGAATGCTCCCATAAATGGTGGTAAGACTATTGGTAATGGAGAACAAGGAAATAGAAAATTGTTTCCACTGTGGAAAGGCTAGACACTAGAAGAGCAATTGTCGATCTTATTTGGCTTCACTGAAAGCAAAGAAAATGAAAGGTAATAATGAATCTCTTATTACAATTGAATGCAATTTATTGGTTGATCCTCATGATTCATGGTGTATGGATTCTAGTGCCACAACTCATGTTTGCAACATGTTGCAAGGATTTTGGGAGACCTATACCTACATTTGGGGACAGATGCAAGGGTGGCTACAATGGTTGTAGGAGATTATAATTTAGATTTAAATAATGAAAATATTTTAGTTTTAAAAGACTATTTATATGTTTCAGATGTGAGGAGGAAATTGATTTCAGTTTCTAGACTCGTTAATGATGGTTATTCTGTTCTTTTTAATTTAAAAGTTGTTATTCGTTTTAAAAATTGTTTTATTACATCTGGAAATTTAGTAAATAGTTTGTTTTTATTATTTCCATTAGATATGTTAGTTAATGCATAGAAGCCACCACTTCCTCTGGTATTGTACCATAAAAGAGGAAAAGACCATCAGTTAATTCTATATACTTATGGCATTTAAGATTAGGACATGTAAATGTTGATAGGATTAACAGACTAGTTAAAGATGGACCATTAAAAATTTTGAAAATTGAATCTTATCTAGTCTGTCAATCTTGTCTACAAGGAAAGATGACCCAAAAACCCTAATCTAAAAAAAGGCTAAAGCCACTGAGTTGTTAAAACTAATTCATTATGATGTGTGTGGGCCCATGAGTAAGCCAGCTAGGGGAGGATTAGAGTATTTTATCACTTTCACAGATAACTACTCTAGATTTGGGTTTATTTACCTAATGCTCCATAAGTTGAAGTCCTTTGAAAAGTTTAAAGAATTCAAGATTAAAGTTGAAAAGCAATTAGGTAAATATATCAAAATACTCTGAACCAATAAGGGTGGAGAATTCCTCTCTAATGAATTCTAGGATTACCTCAAGCAGAACGGAATAGTAACACAACTATCTACCTCTAGTACTCTGAAATAGAATGGTGCAGCGGAAAGAAGGAACCGAACCCTATTGGATATGGTTAAGTCCTTAATGAGTTTTTTAGAGTTGCCTACTTCATTTTAGGGATATGCACTAGAAATGGAAATTTATATTTTAAATAGAGTTCCAAAAAAATCAATATCACTTATGCCCTTTGAGTTGTGGAATGAGTGGAAACCTAGTCTACAACATTTACATGTGTGGGGTTGTCCTGCACATGTGTGTAAGATGAATAGTACTAACAAGTTAGAATCCAAAACTACCTTGTGCCATTTTGTGGGATATCCAAAGGAAATGAAGGGTTTCTACTTCTATGATGCTCTAGATCAAATAGTATTTGTAAGTAGAAATGCGACATTTCTTGAAGAGGATTATATCCTAAATCATGTGAGAAAATGTCATATAGCATTTGATGAATTATCTGAAAGCCTAGTTGAGCCTAATGTTTCAAAAGATAATTCCATGATACCCAAACAACCTTCTAATACACCAACTCTTTGATGTAGTGGGAGAAATTCAAAACCTCCCAAACTGTTCACTTACATGGGTGAAGTATTCACTATGATTGCTAATGATTCAGATCTAAATCCTGCTACTTATAAATAAGCAGTATCAGATATTGACTTTAAATGCTGAATTGAGGCTATAAATCATAAATAGAATCCATGTATTCCAATGGTGTCTGGACTCTTGTGGATTCACCTCAAGGCATAAAGCCTGTGGTTGTAAGTGGATTTATAAGAGGAAGAAAGGTGCCGATGGAAAAGTGGAAACATTTAAAGCAAGGCTAGTGGGGAAAGGTTATGATCAAGAAAAATGAATAGATTATAAAGAAACTTTTCCGTCAGTAGCCATGCTTAAATCCATTAGGATTATGTTGTCTATAGCTGCACATTACGATTATGAGATTTGGAAAATGGATGTCAAAACAACATTTTTGAATGGAACCCTTGATGAAGAGATTTACATGTTACAACCAAAGAGTTTTATATCTCTTGGCCAAGAAAGTAAAGTATGTAAGCTTTAAAGATCGATTTATTGTCTCAAACAATCATCTAGAAGTTGGAATATTTGATTTGATCAAGCAATTAAATCATTTGGATTTGAGCAAAATCCCGAAGAGCTATGTGTATATAAGAAAGTGAATGGAAGTTCTAATGTGTTCTTGGTTCTTTATGTTGATGATATTCTGCTCATTAGGAATGATGTAGAAATGTTGTCAATAACAAAGATCTGGTTGTCGAATAATTTTTTCATGAAAGATTGTGGTGAAGCATCATACATCTTTGGAATTAAACTCTTTAGGGATAAGAAGAACAAGATGATAGGATTATCTCAGACCAATTACATAGACAAAATTCTAGCGAAGTTTTGCATGCAAGACTTAAAGAAAGGGTTTCTACCTGTAAGACACGGTTTAGTTCTCTTTAAAGGACAGTCTCCTAAGACTCCTAAAGAGAAGAAGCATATGGAGAGACATTAATATGCATGTGTAGTAGGCAGTCTCATGTATGCTATGATGTGAATAATGACAGACATTTGTTATGCGGTTGGTTTAGTGAGCAGATTTTAAAGCAATCTAGGAGAGCTTCATTGGATAACAGTGAAACATGTCTTGAAGTACCTAAAAAGGAATAGAGACTATGTTCTAGTCTATGGAAGTGAGGATCTATCAGTCACTAGTTATACCAATTCAAATTTCCAAGCAAATAAAGATGAGAGAATATCAACATCTAGATATGTGTATGTCATGAGAAGATGAGCCATTAGTTGGAGAACTATGAAACAACATTGTACTACAGACTCCACTACAAAGGCAAAATATATTGCATCTTGTGAAGTAACAAAGGAGGGTGTTTGGTTTCGAAAGTTTTTGTTAAATCATGGAGTAGTACCCTATGTTCAGTTACCTATCGTTCTTTATTCTGATAATAATGGTGCAATTGCAATTGTAAGAAAACCTAGATGTCATAAAAGATCTAAGCACATAGAAAGAAAGTACCACTTGATTTGTGGCATAGTTCAAAGAGGTGACATTGATGTAGTTAAAGTTGCCTCCATAGATAATCTTGCAGATCCTATAACAAAGACATTATCTCAAAAAGTATTTGATGCTCATGTAGACAGTATGGGTGTTAAACTAGTTCATGAGTGGCTTTGAGGACAAGTGGGAGATTGTTAGAGTAGGTGTTCTGACAAAGCCATCATACATACATTTTACAGTATTTATTTGTTTTTTCGTTAATAATAAAATACTTTATTCCATCATCACATGTGAATAAATTTATTTATGGGTAATTATTTGATCTCATGGGATGAGATAGGTGGTCCCTAGGTAACATAGTAGGATGCCAAACACATGAATTATGTGTGGAGAGATCTAACTATCCAATTCTTGTAAGCCTAAAACCTTACAGCTATGAGTAATGCCGGGCACATCACTTAAAAGGCTGCTATGTGTAGAGTTTCCATATGATGGAGTAATGTGATCTCAATCACTGGAGTGAGACTCTAGACTTACATGTAGATGCATAATTCAAATGTATTAAGGGGATCCATAATGGACACATTTAGTAAAACTTCATTGTCAGCATAAATGATCTTCAAAACTTACAGATTAAACCTTTGACCTGAGGAACTTGTGATTCTCTGAGTTATTCTAGTTGATTATTTTGAGTTGCCAACCAGTGATGCCTAATTAGTGGTTGTATAATAGGTAGCTTGGATACTTAGCTTAATGCTTGATAGAACACAAATACCCAACAAAATCCACTGCCCGAATGATAGGGAGAAATATTTAGTCTAGGAATAACATGAATTGATTAGACATGCAAATCTAAATCCAGTGTTTTTGATAAAGTGTTTGTCAAAATGATTTTCAAAATTATATTAATTAAATAAATAAGTATTTTAAAAAATAATTTATTAAGAAATTTTTTTAATGTCCAATTGATCCATTAATGTCCTGGAGATAATTTATCACTAACCAAAAAGGGTTTGATAGTGACTAGTTTATTGTGGAAGGATGCTTTGTGAAAAGGTTTGTGAGGAAGGGCCTCAATGTTGTATTCTTATCATTAAAAATTTAATTGTAACATGTCATAGGGATTGTTGCAATTAATGGGGTGTCTGGTTGTTATTATCAAATAGTTGAGTTCCTGATTACAAGTTTGACTCAATTCAGGATGGTGGGCCCCATAAGCTTAAGGATAAGAGTCTCATAAGAATCTCACACCCCCTAGGTTTGTTTAACCTCCCCTAATCCCTATATATAGGGTTACCCACATTCAAATATGATCCTATAATAATTATGAAAGTGGGAGAGGTGCAGAGAACTCTAGAGCAGGCGTGGAGACTTTAGAGACTGGGTCAGATTGAATTCTTGTGTTTGGTTAATCAATTGAGGTCATTATAAACTTCATTTGTGATTAGATCTCAGAGATTCATATGATTATCATGAAAAAACATATTTTGATATGTGATTTGATTAATGAACTTTACTAATTTTTGTGCTCAAGAACGGTAATCATCCAATACAAATGAATTCATGCAAAAATACACAGCACTAATTTTTCAAAATCTCCACTGCTTTAGGAGAAAGCCTAAAAATCTCTTGATTAAGCCCCGATGAGCCCTCTATTTACAGCAGGTCATGTCAGGACATTGTAAGCTATAAAAAAAGCCATGATACTTGTCGATTGAACAAGGAAAGTAACACAATCCATTCACTAAGTCTGGTCCATAGCACAAGCCATTGCATTCACCTTAGACTAGAAAATCATCTTTAGCTTAGACCATCCAAGCTTCTGGAGAGAGCGCAAGAACATCTCCCACAGAGTCCCGATTAAGACCACATTGATTCAATAGGAGGAATCTCTAGTTTATCCTATCGTAAGTCGAACCAATTGATGACCACATTTAGCCAGTTATTTGCCGCATGACTTGCTAAGGTCACCCCATAGTACTACTTAAAGCAAACACAAGTAGTGCTATAAATTTAATCCATAAGTCTAGCAATACCTTGAACTATGGTTTCAATAGGTTCAAACAACTATTGTCTAGCACAGGTCACTCTCGACCCCCACAGCTTTCCGAAGAGAGCATAATGACATTTCCCAATTGTGTTTTCCAATTGAGCGGCACCGCTTAAATAAACCAACCTGTTAAGCATAGGCCACCCCGTGACATGAATTATTTAAGACAGAAGTGCTCATCGCATTCCCTTCAAATGTTGTGTGTTATACCTACTGTGATAGCAACTAGGATGACATTACTTGGGTAAGGCACAACAACCGATCCTGAGGGATCTCACTTTGGCTTCGAGGAAAGAGTCATCATAAAATTTTCTCCAATTATAATGGTTTCAAAACTTTAGTGTTGTTCGCTTCGGACGAGGACACCATTACAGATCAATCCATTAATCTATATTCTACATTAGAATTATGATGTAAACCCTTAGAGGTATTCATAAAGGTATATATCATTGACCCTCAATGTTCCCATGGTTTTTTAGAGGAAGCTACCCAAAATCTCTTCGTGGGTCCTTGAGATTATAATCTTTGTCTAGAATAAGGACAAAGGGTACAAAACTATAGTGTGGTTCACTTCGGATGAGGAAAACATTACAGATCAATCCATTAGTCTATATACCACATTAGAATTATGATGTAAACCCTCAAAGGTATTCATAAAGGTATATAGTATTGACCCTCAAAAGTCCCATAGCTTTTCTAGAGAGAGCTCCCCAAAATCTCTCCGTAAGTCCCTCAATTTGTAACTTTTGTCCAAAATGGAGACAAAAGATACAATTCACTCCATAATTTATGAGAGATATTATGTTTATAACCTTTGTCCAGAATGGGTGCAAATGATATAATCGACTCTGTAAATTATGTGAGATTTATTTATTGTCACTATTGTCCAAGCCATGGGCAAAAGTTATAGTTTACACCAAAACTTATGAGAATTCTTCAAAAATCTTTGTCTAGAACAAGGGAAAATGATATAATTGATCATAAGATTATGTATCATGAATCATGATTAATATATAAACAAAAAAAAATCATGACTCTTACCAAAAGAGCTCAACAAATCTTTCATTCAAACTTCAAGAAATAATCATTGATAAAATCATTAAGAAAGGAAATATTCTATTAATATTCAAGAAACAAAGAAGGATCAACATCACAACATACAAAAAATAATAAAGCCAGAAATAAAGACAAATTTTAAGATCATCATATTGGTTTGCATAAATTTACAGCTTTTTCATGATCAGTTTTTTGCAATGTTTTCTGCAAGGATTTCAAGCAATTGTGCCCGATGTCAATGACTTACATGTCTCCGATGAAGTGCATACGCTAATAGTAATACCACCAAGAGCAGAGAAAGAACCATTAGCTTAAGTATAACTCATGGATAGACCTCATTTTTTAAAAAACATAGAGAATCTTTCAATCAACTAATATCCTATTTCAAGATTTGATAAAACCATGTTTCATTTCAAAAAGATTTGCAAAAAGCTGATTGAATGGATTCTTTATCCGAGAAGGCATTTCAAAAAGGAAAAATGTTTGCAGAAATCATCATTCCAAAATGTTGAAACCAATTTTAGCCCTCTAAGTTTTATTGACCAAAGCAATTCTAGGTTTATAAAACAGCCCATCCAATATCCATGAGTTATGCATAAGCAAAAGTATTATCTCAACCAAGTCAAAATTAAGGTACTTCTTTCATTTGCTACATGTGGCTTCGCCACACATACCAAAGGGGAGCATCTATCAACACCCAAATTTTGGCTTGGTTAAATTAATAGAATCAGATGAGTTCATTACAATAAGGGATAAGGTTAGATTCTAGACACCCCTGGACTTCAGATAGTTAGGCATTCTCAAAGGATACTTTGGTCACAAAGTACAATGTCAATATCAAAACTTTATTCGTAAATCAGCCAGGCTAAACCCAAATTTCTTCATAAAAACACCCTAAGACTACGAGGGTCCAAATTTCAATCTATCAACCCCATGTCATTGTGAATTTGCCAACCTTCATAAGCCTTCCCACATTGAAACATCAAAAGGCTGAAAAATTACCATTTTACCCCTATACCTTTAAAATATTTTCAACTTCAGTTTATTATAATCATTTTCCCTAGAGTTCTCCAACCTCCATTAGTCTTCCTACATTAAAGCATCAAAGGCTGGAAATTACACTTTGACCCCCCAAATCCTAAAAACTCTCCATTTTTCCTCAAAATTGAATCCTCAATGAACCTTAAAAATTGCTCCCATCACCCAAATGACTCCAAGTCAAGTATTATGCCCTCCCATCATGATTATCTTCAAAGTTATCTAAAGAACAAGAATTTCTAAAGACTCAAACAACCTCAAAGTCTCAATACTTCCCCAAATTAAAAAATAGTTTTGGCTACAATTGACCAACTATAGGTCCCCAAAAGGCCTCTAGAAAGCCAAATTCAAATCAATCAGAGGCTTATTCTTGGTTTTTGCCAAGGCTTCAAGGCCAACCATAAAGCTTAAATGTTGCTGGACCCACCCCACATCAGTTTTTTCAATCTCCCCAATCAAACCCAATCATTTTTCAACAAGTGATGAACCCTCAGTAGACTCCCGAGAATTCATCACAAATCAAAAACTCAGCTAATCAGTGACCCTATCTTAGCCATTCCACAATCTTCCAAAAAAACTCCTACTAGGACCTTCAAAAGGATCAGCATACCTCGATTGCCCCATTCTCTCTCAAATCAATGCGGAACAATTTCTGTCAACATTTGACACTCTGTGAGCCCCCAAATATTCTCTTAGAACCTAAATCTCTCAAGGTCAGACCCAGTTTCTCATATTTTTCAAGGCCTACGATAAACCCCCTACCAGCACCTAAATTTTGACTCAGGTCATCTAATGAAATGAAAGAGCATCAAAGCAACACTTAAGCATTAAGACCCTAGGCAACCCTGGTTTAGGGAGAGAAAATGGACTCTAAGAGGTTAGGCTTCTATTATGAAGTCGTCCCCAGATATTTCGGTCATAGAAAGCATCACCCATATCATACCGTGTATAGTACACCATAAAGATCAGCCTAAATACACCATTTCTAGTCAAACCCTGATTCTAAAAAAAAAAAAACATCAATAGGACCATGAGGGTCCACATTTAAGACTTCCAAATACATTTCTTTCAATTTCTCCAACCTCCATAAGCCTTCCCATAGCGAAGCACCACAGGTAAGAAAAATTATCATTTTGCCTTCAAAAGCCAAAAATTGTTGTCTTCATATATTGCTTACAAATTCTCTAGCCTCTATAGGCCTTTCCACAGTGAAGCACCACAAGTGAAGAATTATTTTTTTTACCCTTTTTGCCTTCATGGGTGGAAAAAATACCATTTTACCCTTTTACCTTCAAATTTCCTTAGACCCTCAAATGACCCCTGAAGCTTCTTCCGCTACCTGAATGGTGTCATATTAGATCTTGCACATCCCAATCCCTACTACCTTCGAGAAACTTATTACAAGATAGATCTTTTCCAAAATTAGCAAGTTTCTCAACCTCTGAAAAGCCTTAATCAAAAAACGATGCTAAAAAAGCTCTCAAGGATTCATCTAATGCTAGAATTAAGAGAGTTCGGTGGCTGTCTTTTAGTCTTTGCCTTATCTTTAATTAGTTATTTCTCAGAAAAAAGATATTTGAAGTCTCAAACCCCTTTGAAATCCCAAATCTTCCCTAGGGGTGAAAAGTCAGTTTTGGCTACATTTCACCCATATGGGTCCAGAATGTTCCTTGGACGTCCAAATCTTGATTAGTCGGTGCCTGTCTCTCTAGATTGATAAGGCCTTCAAAAAACCCCTAATGGACAGGAGCATTTGAAAGATCAATTTACACAGATTCCCCCCAATTACTTCAAAATGAGTAGCACATTTGGGTTAAGTGTCATGTACTCAATCGAACCACGGGAATTCACCAAAACTCCAAAATTCAATCTGTTAATGGCCATTTCTCAGCAAATCTGAGGCCTTTAAAATACTATCACCCCAAACAGGTCCATCCAAAAATTCTACAAGCCAAGTAATCGCATTTTTCCTAAATTAGGTCAAGACACCCTTTGTTTGTATTTGACACACAGAATGCCCTTGAGAACTCTCCTGAACTTAGAATTCAGCAAGGTCAAGCCCATTCTCTCAGTTTTTTCTCTATTCTCAAAAGACTATTTCTCAAGCCAGAGCAACAGAAGATGTTTGCATTCTCTAGTGAGCTACTATCACACTGTCTCATTTGGTGACCCCCCTTTGAAAGGCTCTTGAGAATTTCTTGGGAATCCATTGGACAAGCTGTTAGTTCCTATAAACTCCAGACTCTCTGAACTTCAATACTCCATAAAACCTAGATTTTCATAGAAACTCCCAACAATTCCAATGCCATTTCCAATCAAGATTGTTTGCTTGTCTAAAAAGAGGTTTCTAAATGCGATTTCCTGCTTGAGTGTCGTAATGCAGTGTGGTTTAAACATGTGGCTCACAAAACTTAAGGTTTGTCTTTTATCTAAAGATCCCAGAAATCAAATTGAACATCTTGTCCTTCTAGTAATTATTTGAGACTTTTTTAGGTCAATAAACCTCTATTTTTCCCAACCTACCCTTATCGTAATTTGATTCCAACTGATCCATTGTGACTAGAACATCATACTATTTAAATTCATGTGTTTCTAAGCATAGTAACCCAAAAAGTGAGATAGATAGGTAATAGGGCATTTTCCCATGAATTTAATGTATTTAGGATTAATGAGCTCATCCTTTTTTGGATTTTAGCTCATTAATACCCATTAATGCATTCACACTTAAAGGCTTAAAACCATAAACCCTTAGATTAGAATCTTCATGTACACTCCATGCACCATTCCTAAGATCATCTACATGAATTCCAAATACCCATGGATCTCACATCCCACCCCCATTTAGCACATTTGATCTCAACCTTTGATTGGTTTCAACCAATCAAAGTGAGTAGATGCAATGCTAAGTTTCATCACTTAGCCATTAATTCCATGCACCATCGTACACCCCCCCTTTGGATTGAGATCTGAATTTCAACTATCTATGGCACCCCCATGCAACCCTAGATCTAGCATATCTAATCCTAGCCCTTGATCCAATTCAACCAATCAAATTGATTGTTGGATGGATAAACCTAATCTCTTATTCTTAATCCCTTAAACCCTAAACTTTATCGCAACCCTTCATTTTTTTGTAAACACTAAACTTTATCCTAGCCTTTCATCTAACACTTATCACTTAAGATTAAATCCTAACTTCTAATTGGATCCAACAAATTTAAGGGGAGCCTTGCTTCCCAGACCATGCAATCCTAACCCTCCACCTTCCATCCTCTAAGCCTTAATCCTAGCCCTTAACCCAACCCCTTGGAGCCTATAAACACCCCAAATTTTGTGCACATATGGGCTGAGAAAAATTTTCAAGAGAAAGAAAAGAAAAGAAAACCCCAAGTGTTCAAGCCCTAACCTTAAGTAAGGTAAGCCTAAACCCTACTTAGTTTAATGTTTAATTAGTTATTTCATTTACATGACATGCTGCTTTTATGTTCTAATTAGTTCTATTATACTCCTCTAAATTTGGGTTACGTAGTAGAGATAACTTATCTCTACTGCACTTTGTTTTTGACACATAACTACTCCTGATTTTTTTTTTTCTACCAAGCCAAATTGGGTCATATTTTAATGGTAGGCTCCTGAGAGGGTAGCCTACCAATGATAAATATTTGGTGAATTTTAGGGCTTGTTTCGGTCTTAGAACAATACCCCCAAACATACCCTAAAAACTTATTTTTCTAAATTTTTTATGTCCAAGCATGTTTGTTTATTGTATTCTGATTTTTTAGTCATTTTATTGAGCTAAATTTTTTATATGTGATTCCCCATGTATTTATATGCTTTTATATAAAATTTCATAATTTTTCAATACCTCTAAGGTGTCCAAATTTTAAAAAGTTGGTTACTAGATTTTCTCCCAGCAACTAGTGCCTAAATTTTAACTTGAATTAAAATTCAGGCGTTGTAACAATTAGGTGTTAGAGAAATTCAAGTGTTGGGATTTGGAACCCACCCTAGTGAACCCTGAGTCTCTTTAAACCTATACATAAGTCAAAATGATCCTCTAGGATCCATTCTTGTGCTTAAGCACCTTTGTGGGTCATGTTTTCATCCCAACGTGTAATTTTAATTCAGGCGTTGAGAGGAATTTTAGGCATTGGGATGAATTTCAAGCGTTAGGCCTATGATAAAAATCATATTTTTTATTCTTTTTTGCATTTTAGTTTGGGTTTAGGATAAAGGTTATGGACCATAGAGGGGTTCCACACCTCTTTGTATTTTCTCACCTCTTTGGGACTTATAGAAAGGGTTCAAAACCCAAGGCTAGTTGCTAATTCTCATCAACTGATGCCTAAATTTTACCCTGAATTAAATTCAGGAGTATAAAAATTCATGCGTCAAGCTTGAATGAAAGACATATTTATATTTTTTTATATTCCAATCCCAATTCTCACAGAGGTTCAAACTCCTAGACCTAGATAGCCTAACTTCATAAAATGTTTTTCACTTCTGTGTACTAGACCCCACATCTATAGAAAGAAGTCCAAAACCCAAGGCCAGTTGCTGATTTTTCCAATCACTAACGCCTGAATTTACACATGAATTAAATTCAGGTGTCAAGGTTAAATTTAGGCATTAGGCCTAAGAAACAAAAAAAAAATGTTTTAATTTTTTATTCCATGTGTCATCTCCCAGTGGGTCACACCTTGGGACAAACACATCAGAACTCCAAAGAGGTCTATCTTCCCTCTGTGAAGTCACTGTGGGACCCCCTTGTAAAATACCAAAATCAACAAAGGCAGGTTTATGAGTTTTTTCCAAAGACCAATGCCTAAATTTTACTTTGAATTAAAATTCAGGCATTATAAAATTTATGCATTAGAAGTAAAATTAGGCATTAGGCCTATAGAAAATAGAAAAACCAGTCTCCTTTACCCCTATTCAGCATAGACCTTTATGACAATTCAAATAATGTATGTTTAGGAGAAGTCACCCTAAAAGGTGGGTATTTGGAGTGTTTAACACCTTCCCTAAATGCATCAAAACAGTTCACCCTTTTTCTTTGGAAAGTAGATCAATTTTAGGAGTTAGCCCATAGACCTACGGGTCTAGACTTCTCCTCCTTCTCAAGGAAGGGAACCGATGTCCAACTCCATCAGTAATCTTGAGTTGGTGGTGACTCCCAAAGAGCCTAACCCTAGGGTTAGCACCACCTTTCGGAGATACGGGTGGAGGTCCAAGACAATGCCCGATGTCTATACCCCCTAATGAACAGATCTATTTGTAAACCCAACATAGTTCAATTGTTTATATTCTCACAAGTCCAGGCTGTGTTTTTTGGCTAAGTGATCCTCCTTCGGAAACCACCCAAAAACTATTTAGAAATCATATTGTTAATCCATTAAATCTTGTGTTCTCAAGACTTAGAGGCCCAAAACATTCAGTGACCTCCATTTTTTCCACCTGGAACTTAGCAAAAACCTGTCTCAATTCTATTGAACATTTGGTCCTAGACAGGACAAAGTTTTGAATATAGATTTAGACTCAGGTATCGGTTTTGTGAACAATCTAAACCTATGTCTCACAAAATTTGAAGGTTATCTTTCATATCAAGACCCTGAAAAATCAATTTTATGATTTTACCCCTTTTACATGGTTCGAGTCATTTCAAAGTCATTCAGACTCAGTTTTAACCTACCTATACTCGTCCAAATTTGATTTTGACAATTGCATTACAACCAGACCATCTGGGAGATATGAAAAATGCACAAGCCTCGAAACTTTCTGAGGTATAAAACCCAAAAATCATATCCAAACAGTAAACGGGTTGAAATCCAAAAATCGTTGATATTTTCTAGAAAAGCAATCATTACTTTTTTGATATTTTCAAAAAAGTAATCATTACATTTAAAAAAAAAAATCCTAAAAGTGGTTTTATCATAGGGCCTTTCATTTGGCATCAATTCAAAGTATTCTTGATGAAGGGCCAGAATCTTATGATCTAAAACCCAAACCCATCATCCACCATTCAAACCTAGGGCCAATCCAATCTTTTATTTTTCCACCTCCTCATCCTCACCCTCCATCTTCTCTCCCTTGCCACATGGCACACATTCACCCATTCTCATGGCCAAGTATTAGGATTAATCTCCTAAAACCCTAAAAGCCCATAATATATCCTAGCCCTCCATTTTTCCACCTCCTTACCTCAACCCCCATTCAAACTCCCTTGCCACATGGCGCCTATCTAGGCCCCCCTCACCTTGTAGCCAATGGGAGGAGGACCTCTAAGCTACTCCACATGTGGCTGAGAAGCCTCCACCCTACCTCCTTTCAGTGGTTCACTCTCCACCACATGTTGATGTGGATCCTACTTCACCATGCCCATGCATACCATACCTATGGCCATACCCCCATCCTTAGCCCCACCTATAAACCCCCCATTCGGCCATAAAGAGAGAGCTTTTTCTTGAGTGAAAATTTTCCTAAGAAAAAAAAAGAAAGAAAGAAAGAAAATAGAGAAAGAAAGGACCCCCCTATACAATAATTACTCACACCTAACAATTAAATACATGTGATGATGAAATAAAAGGTTCTTATTAATTCAACAAGCAAACAAATATGCTTATATTTTATGTGAATGTTTTTTTCAGGACATGTAATTCCAACAACCTCCCACTTGTACTCAAAAGCAATCACTGAATGGTAGAATACTCATTTGGTCATTGTATGCATCCAATGCCTTCTATAACACATTATATTTTATGTGAATGGGTTTTTTAGGACACACAATTACAACACTTAATGTAGACACATCTTTTTTATTCCTTTATTATGAATCCATTTAATGTTAATGTTGTATCAAATTTTTCATGTCATTGTTTAGGTTCTTATTTGACTCCATATAAAGACCTTTCAGCCTACATACCTTATATTCTTATCCCAATATAATATATCCTTTAGGTTGATTCATATAAATTTCTTCATCAAAATCCTTATTCATAAATGTTGTTTTAACATTCATTTGATGTATAACCAACTTATGGATTGCAGCTATTGAAAACAACACTTTTATTCTTGTAATTCTTATTACAAGAGCATTTGTATCAAAATAGTTATCTTCTTTCTATTCACATCCTAAGGCTACTAATCTAGCCTTAAACTTATTTACTGTATCATATAGTTTAAGTTTCCTTTTAGATACACATTTATAACCAATGAGTTCATTATCCTTAGGCATTCCACTAACTCCTAAGTGTGATCAACCATTATAGATTCTAACTCACTATCTATTGCTTCTTTCCAAAATATTGTATCTGTAGATCTCATTGCTTCTTTACAATTCTTAGGAACATTATCAACAAGATAGATGAAATAATCATCTTCTACATGAGTTATCTTTCCAATTCTTTCTCCATTATTTCCTCTTTTTTTTTTTTTGTTTTTATTTCCTATAATGCTAGATATTCTACTTTTCATAGAAAATGTATCTTCAAAGAATTTGGCTTCCTTGACCTCTATTATTGTACTTGCTTCAAAAACATTATTTTTTTTATCTTGTAACTAAGAACCTATATGCAACACTATTTTCTACATACCTTATAAAGATACAATCAGATGTCTTTAATCCTAATTTTCTTTTCTTATGTTCAGGGAGACATACTTTAGCTAGACAACCCCATATGCTTAAATATTTAAGATTGGATATATTTTCTTTCCATAACTCATATGGAGTCTGACCTGTTTTTCTACTCTATTTTATATATGATAAGTAAATAATATTACATGCCCCACATATTCATGGGTAACCCTAAATTTATTAATAATGCATTCATCATTGTTTTAAGGAAACAATTTTTCCTTATCCTACTTCATTTGATTCAAGAGTATATGTTACAGTAGTTTTATATACTAAACCATTGCTTTCACAATTGTTCCTTAAATAGGTTGAGTCGTACTTGCCTCCCCTATCAGGTTTTAATCTTATAATTTTCTTATCTAACTGATTTTCTATTTTAGTTTTATATTTCATGAATGCATTTTTAGCTTCATCTTTTGTCCTTAAAAGATCAAGTTCTATGAACCTAGAATAGTCATCTACAAATAGTATGTAGTAGTATTTTTCTCCTCTAGTCATAGAACTTTTGAAATCTCTTAAATCACTATGAATTAATTCAAAGAGTTCACTTTTCCTTTCAATTGTTTTATGTGTATTCTTACTGAATTTGATTCAACATAGATTTCACATTTTTCTAGTTCATCATTAATTAGATTAGAAATTAATCATTCTTGTTTTAATTTCCTTATATATGATTTATTTATATGACCTATTCTACCATGACACAAATCAATCAAGTATATAAGCCAAAGAAAAAATTGTTTCATTTATTATTTCTGAGACATTAAATACATACAGCCCAGAAGTACAAAATCCCAAGAATACATTATTTATGGTGAGTACTAGTTTATCCTACCAGAATACAAGTTTTATTCCAACCTTTCCAAATAGACTTCTTGACATCGGATTACAGCAAATATCCTTTACATAGAGTACATCTTGCAATGCTAGCATGTTTTTGTAAAGTGCATTTTAACAACACCTTACAAACAACAGGAGTAGTCCTCTCTCAAATATATTATTTCTCCATTTTCTATTGGGGTGTGGGAACTGAATGCACTCCTGTCACTACAAATATGTGTGGTGGTGCCAGTATATATCTACAATTCATTCATTTACATTATCCACAAGATTCGCTTACGTTATTACTATTGTTATTGCCTCTGCCTCAACCAAGTTCACTCTATTCCTTTTGACTTTTTCTTTGTTCTTCCGATTCTTACAAAATGTGTCTTTATGTCTTATCTTTTCACAAATAAAGCACTCATAGTTTAAAAAGTTTTTATTGTTTTTAGTCTTGTTAAATTTATTTACTTTCTTATTGAAAGTATTTTAAAAAATTTCAACTCCTTTATTTTCTAAATTTCTCCATATTTTTGTATTAAGTTGGTTTTGAAAATAGATTCACTAGCTTTCTCTATTGTGGCATAATCTTGGTTTGTTTGCTCTATTCTTATTCTTATGATTATTTCTTTAAGATTCTAAACCTTTCTCTTTTGTTTTAGATTATTTTTATAATCTTTTAATGATGGCAGCAACTTCTCAATAAGTGACACGGCCATAAATGATTTAGGTAAAACCATGTTTTTGTGGCCAAATCATTAACCATCAATTGAAAATCACCTAATTAAGAAATTACTGATTTTGCTTCAACCATCCTAAAGTCTATGAATTTCCCTGTTGTATATTTCTTAGTTCCTACATTGACAACTATATATTTTTTAATTAAATCATTCCATATTTTTATTGCAGTTCCTAATTTACTATACACATTGTACAACATTGTACAATGTACTAGTCATTGCATTCAAAATTTCATGTATGCAAAATTTGTTTGTCTTTTCTCATATTTGAGTGGAATAGGATCATGTAGGTTTATATTGATTCCAAATCTCTTTAGGCTTAGGTTTGGTTAGGAAAAATGCCAACCCTACCGTTTCAAGTAGGAATAAAATCCTCTCATCCCATCTCTTGAAATGTGAACCATTGAATGGTTTTATCTTACTCACACCAAGAATAAGGAAATCCATAGTAACTAATGCAACTAACACTACTATCAAGATTGTTGTTAGACAATGGTCAAAATGGATAATTGAATCAATAATTACCCATTAAAAATTTATACTAATTAAAGATAATGCAATCAATGTATCTAGAGTATAATATGCGACAGAAATTCTCAAAGTAATTCATTACTAAAATAATAATCAAATGAAAGAATTACGAATTGCTTGCATATAAATAGTAGAAAATATGTTGCAAATGAGATAACAGTAAAAGATTAAAAGTTATAATGTTTTTATCGGTTTGTGTTGAAAGATACTATCATTAACGTTATTTGCCTCCCACTATTCTAATGCGGCATGGAACTCTGACGACTATCGTAGGATTCAACAACATGATCTTCTTAGACCCAGAAAATATAAGAATATTAATAGAGAATGGCAATGAGTGTTGTTCAAATCAAATAAAAGAAAAATTCAGAACCTAGAGAAAACAAGAATTTTTTTGCAGAGAAAGCCATGAATATTTGTTGAGATAAGAGATATAAGAGAGAGAGAGAGAGAGAGAGAGAGAGAGATTTTCAAATTTTTATAAACGTGTGAAACACCCATATATTTATAGATTTCATTTAGGTGCTTTTAGAAGTGTTTGTAGACATCTTAGACACCCTTTGATGCAATCCAAATGTAGGGTATGAATCTCACCAATAGATTGAGAACAATCTTCAACAAACCTGTTGATTTTCGAAACTGAAAATACTAAGAACAGGAATTTGTTGATTTTCCCTAAAGGAAAATACCAAGACTTAATAAAGAACAAATAATCTCAACAAATAAACTTTATTCATTAACTTAATGAATACCTTAGCATGATTACAATGACGAATTTATAAAATGAAAGCTCTAATACTTAGAATGGAAACTTCCTAAACAACTTTGATTCCCTACTACATTAGGAATCGTTAAAAAAAGGAAAAATTACTAAAATTGAAAAAATATGAAATCTACCCAAAATAGTTCCAAAATGCTTAAAAGAAACAATTAAGATATTCCTAAAAAGGGTGGCATTGAATATCCCCCAAAATATGAGGCTTTGGATTCTCATAAAAATTAGAAACTAAATTATGTGAAAACAACTAAATTATAAAAATTAATGAGATACAGAAAGATGTGACGACTGAGGATGCATGCATATTCTCCAATCTTTGTTGAGTTGGATACATTATGACACAAGAATAATTTCATTATCAATTAGAAACAAAGTCTGTAAAAATGAAGTTTAAAACCCTCTTATTTCTTGCTTACATACAGAAAGCTTCAATTTTTTACAATCTAATGAAATAGTAACCAGTGAACAATATCAGATAGTTTTTGCATTTCTTAAACAGCCTGAAAAACGGATTCAACATCAGGTTTCTTCTCAGCTCTGAGTAAGTGATTGTGAAGTTGCCGAGTAACGCTTGTTGTTGTATCTAAGAAATACAGAATAGATGACATTATGCAGCAACAGGCAAGCATGGGAATGGGCCCGAAAATCCAAAGGAAGAGCGGAAATGCTAGGTATAATGCTCGCAGTCCAAGGGACCAAAAGTGGCTTCCACGATTCAAGCTTCTCGCGATGAACGAAATTGATTCCTTTCTGCCTTTCAATGTAGGCATTGTAAGCAAGAAACTAACATGAGAATAGTATCTAATGGACTGCACGTTGCAGAGGAAGGCAATGAGGAAGCATAGCAAGATAGCGAAGTACTTGATTGAGGAAACAAGTGTTGACTTGTTGCCATAAACCAAATCTGATGATAAAGTGAGTGACTTTGTTGTGCTGCTCACGAAAACAATGATGATTGAACTGAGAGTGATTGCTGCGGTTGCTAATAGTGTAGATGCCATTATGTTGTTGCGTACTGTTTGAACTGCCAAAGTGCCATTATTCAGTGGATCCTGGAAAATGTACCCAAAAAAAAGAAGGAAATCAAGTGACTTGGGTGTCAATTTAGCCCTTGGCTTCCAACATTAACCTTGTTCTAGACAAATATATATACAACCATTATCCACTGTTCTCCCCTCAAAACCAAATTTTCCAATTCTTATTATAATGTTTATCTTATTTTTATTATTAAGAGAATGTTAATTATATAGAAAAATTTAAGAAAAGAACTTTCCTAGGTTGTTAATAGGCGAAGATCCACCATTGTTACCCCTTTATCGTTGCTATTTTGACCTGCCACCACTTAACCAAAATATAACTAGGTAGTTTTGTTCATTTGGAACACCATCCGTGGTTCCATAATCCAAATCTCCATGTTAGAAATTATCAAATTTGGAAATGATTTTACAGACTTAATCTGTAATAATTAGTCACCAATGTTTTTCATATAATTATTAAATAAACAAAAAATCCCTCCACCTTACCAAAGTCTATCTTTCCTATTTTACCTTTTTGTCTCCATCAATAGTAAATTCCACTCTATTTTAAAAGTTCTCAGTCTTTCTGTAGAATTAAGATAATTTAACCTAGCCTAATATATAAATGTCTCAAATAAATAAAAAAACAACAACATTAATCATATGAGAAGTGCTTCCTTGTTAGTCGAGATGGTCACTTGTCTACAAATAATATGGTGGCTTCAGAAGACATACATATACCCCAAAAAAGTAGTGATTTTCACTTGTTTTGGTATGTGTATGTCTCTTGAAGCACATAAGATAATTTGTGGACAAGAGACAATCGTTATACATAGAGAGGTTAACGTAAAATAATAATTGTAAGTATAAAACTGCATTGACAATTGTCTTTCTCGTGAGGCAATGCCACAACCACCTTGGTAGGTGCATTGACAATTGTGACTTGCCTAACAAGAAAGGAAAATGAAGATCTTTAATTGTTTTTTGGATTTCGATTAAACAAGGAGCCTCTCATGGGAAGGAATACTTATTTTACTTTATTTGATTTCTTTCTTTCTTTATTTATTTATTTTTATAAGTTGGATTGGATTCCTACTTTGGACCTAATTGAATGGTGAACCTGTTTATTTTATTCCATAACACATTGCCTTGCTTGGCCACCAAGTAACCCTCCGTCCTTTGGAACGGTTCAGACTTTATGCTTCAAACCAGCAATTACGGGCCCATTTCCACTCCTGCAGGCAAGACTGTCATGTCCTATGACAGTGTACATGCACAGGTACCCCAAAAAAGTGATGATACACTTTTTCAGGGTACATCATAGACCGTCAGGAGAGAAAATCCTAAGCAGAAAAGGAAAGGAGAATGATTGTATGTGTTGACACAGGCTATGTTGGCTTGTTATTGATTATTGATGCATGATGTTTTTTGATTTTGTTGTCTCTTTTTTTGTCATCGCAGAACATTTTCTTTCAAAGGAAAAGCATCTATAAGTTGTTTTGGTAGCTACACCATAACAAGTGTGGGCAAATTTCCTAGGTATTGACATTTGAAAACACCTTATTATTGAAAACACCCTTTCATTCTTGAGGGTGGATTGTATCCGCTCCTCTTAACTTCTGCTCCTCTCTGCCCCTGTCAGGGGTGGACACATCAGTGCCAGGGGTGGACACATCAGTGCCAACAAGTGATTTTCACTTTTTTTTTTTTGGGGTGGGGGGAGGGGGGGAGTCCTGAAGTGGTCAAAAG
>JAOXJP010233217.1:0-10351 GCA_025762735.1 Platanus orientalis | reverse complement strand
ATACCGAGTGAAAGAGAATGAGCAAAGATCAAGCGACATTGATTGAATTATGGGGTAGCAAAGAAAAAAAGTGTCTTCCATCCCGTCTCAACGTAGCCATTGCCAATGTGAAATGATGATCTTCGAAGCCCATGATGATCGCCATTGTTGATCTATTTTTTCCCGTTTCAATGCAGCCATCACCATTGTTGAAATGTTCCTTCCTTTCAGATTTTGGGATGGTCAATACTATTTTCCACCAAATCTACTCATTTTCTAGCATTTAACTTGCAACCAAACAAAGCACATAACTCCGTTTGTGTTGAGAGATAGAGACGTTTCAAATAGAGACGAAGATGTCATAAAGTACCTAACTCCGTTTGTGTCGGGAGATAGAGAAGTTACGAACGCTGTACTTTGTTTTTGATGAACCCCACCTAAAATAGTACACGTGGCCAAACATTATTAGTGGTATATAAGGGGTGTATGTCAGAGTGGTGTAACAGATATAGCCCCTGTTTTTAAATGAAAAATGTTCAGACCATTATTTATCGGGGTGCACTATATGCTTGAGGTCTATGGAAATCAAATCAATTGATTTGGGTGTGAATAGTTAGCTACGTGCTAACGCTTAAGACATATGGTACCTGTTTGGATATCCCAGTGTAATACAGTTGGTAGTGGTATCGAGTGGCCAGTAAAAGCTAAGAAAAGTGTACCAAGAAAAAAAAACATGGACAACGACCATTCTATGTGGATGACCAAAGGACACAGGAAAATGACATCAGCCGCATTACACTGTTGCACATAGATTAGATGGATAATCGATGGATAGATTAAGCTCTTTATAATTATTTCCTTTCTACTGTTGGTTTGACATTAATGTACTACAGTTATACCATTCCTTTATTCAATAATAGCTCCAGAATCTTCTTTTGATTGAGCATTTGTAAGATAATCCTTTCTTTTTCCTTTTAATGTCACTTCCGTATAGCTAGTGGGATTTTTATTTTAAAAAAAATGATATATATACTAGGAGCAAATAGAAGAAGATGAACCTAGGAGGCACCAACGAATTCCACCACTACCTCTATGGAGAAGACGTAGTCCAAGCTAGACTCGCTCATGAACACAGCAAGTCGCTGCATGATTAACATAAGTAATATTACATAATTGAAAGCACTTAGAAGTTTCTTAAATATCTAGCACAAAATCTTTCAAGGACCATAGACATCGATCAATTAGGCCTTTGATGTAATCTACCACTACAAACGAGTCAGATTCCAAAATGAGGTGATGAACATAAAGCTTGTGAGCTAACTTTAACCCCCATATGATAGCATTGATTTCTACTGTTAAGACTAGAAGAACATCCATTTGAACTGTCACCGAATCAAGCATAACACCTGCATCATCATGAGTAATTATCTGTAACACAAATTTTCTTCCTGATTTGGGACACGCAACATCACTATTGACTTTAATAACACCTGGTGGAGAAGGGGTTCGAATCATTTTATGCTTCAAAGATGAGCATTTTGAGGACAATGAATGCTGATGGATGGTAGAGTCTTTCAGGTCCTTTATAAATCAATAAAAATGATGAACCATAGAAGAAGAATCAATAACTCTTGCATTGAAGCATACATCATTGTGTGCACACCATATTAGCCAACAGCCTAGAGAGACTTTAAGGAAGAGACTATTGGTAACCTTTTGGGAGGTAACCATTCAATGAAGGAGGAAGATTGGAATGAAGTAACGAGGGGGGAGATGAAGGCGACACCAAACTTCTACAGCAAAAGGGCATTGGACACAAGGAGCAACTAAATTCTATTGCATTTCTGCCTTTCAAGCTATCACTATCATGAAAACTATTTTTACTTTATTTTCTTGGTACATATGGTAGTGTTTTGCAAATATACGTATTATAGCAGAAACAACATTGAAATTCCATGTAATAGGATACAAGTCTAAAACACTCATGATTTATACAATAAAAAATAAATCAACAGCAAGAAAATCAACAATCATACGAGACACTGATTTTTACGTGGTTCAGCGATATCATGCCCCAAAACTATATTTCTCATTGGAACGATCCTAGATTCGGAGAGTGACATTCTTTAATCCTTTACTTTCTACTTCATTTTCTTTGTATTTTTATTTCACTTTTCTCTTATCAACAATAAAAGTATCGCAGTAGAATTTAATTAAATCATTTGGTCGCATCTCACATCCTCTTCATTTCCAATAATTAATAAACATATGCAACAGAACAATATTCATCATTATTTTTCCATTTATCATTTTGAAGTGGAATATAACGTAGTAATATCCATTAACAATATGTAGCGAAATTAAAAGTCTTAACATCAATCAAACTATTTATTTCAAATCTCTTCTCCTTCATTATAAAGAGAAATATCCAACCAAACCATTAACATCAATGTAAAATGCTTTAAAATCCATGGAATGAAATCTAATAACTAATCTTCCACAAATAATAGTTTTAAAAACTGAAAAGTATTTATATGCTAATGCAATCACTTTAAACTAAATATTTGAGCTCTCAAGCTCTTCTTTCATTGACTCTATCATGGATCCAAAGATATATATCTATATGCACGGCCACTAAGCCTTAATATGAAAAATGGTGTAAATTGGTGAGCTTGATGGGCTCATAAGTAATCATATAAAAGATACAATAGCTTTAAATTCAAATACAAAATCAATGTATAAAACATATTTGCAAGCATTTAGATAACTTGCACAATTTACATTTCATGGAATAACTTATAAAATTTCATTATCTTTTCAAAACTTAAGTACTATCACTTTTTTTGTCAACATATGCATTTTCAATTCATTTTTCATTACATATACTTTTTCACTTTTTTTCTTAAATTTGTACACTTTCACTTTCTTTGTGTTTCACTTGTCACTTATAATTCACCATTGAGACGATATACATTGGGGGATTTTTTAGTATGGTATTTAGCCAAAGGTTATATATTTTATCAACAAGGGTTTTCTAGCCTTGTGGTTGACTGATGTGACAGATCTAAACCATGAACCTAACTCAGATATATAATTTTCTTTCCCATGTTAGCTTGTAGTACCCCACACAAGTTGCATGCACTTAGTAGGACCATAAATACATAATCGATGATTGAATATTTTGAGTATTTTTAATTTTATACTTTAAGTTTGTTAGTGGTATTTTGACACATATAAGTGAGTAAAAATTTTGAATTAAACATATAAGGGAAATGAAGATAAAAATAAGTGAAGGACTTGATAAGTTCTGAAGTTGTCCCAAACAAAAGATACGATATAAATTCATAAGTAAACATGTATCAATGTCGTAGGAATTGTCCTACAAATCATATATTATTGAAAAGATATATAAGTCTACTTTTAATGCATCAAACGGTTAGAGAATTAAAGTTTTCTAGAAGAAGTTATGATTATTTTCCTACTATGTGTCTATATTGCCTGTTATGGCCTGAGTCAATAGATTTGGGATAACTTTAAAGTTAAACATATATCAACTCCAAATGAATTAGCTGATAAACTATGTATCATTGAAAATCTTTTGAAGTCTATTTTTCAATACCACAAATGGTGAATGAATAAGAGTTTTCTAAAGGAAGTTATGATCGTTTTCCCATAAAGTGTTTATGTTGATAGATCAACTGATTTGAAGTAACTTTAGATATACACCAATAAATATGTAAAACGAATTAGTGATCAATATTTGAGGCATTTGAAAGGTCTTGAAGTCTAGTTTTGAATGATACAAATGGTGAGTGAATATGAATTTTGTAGAGAAAGTTATGGTTGTTTTCCTATTAGGTGTCTATACTAAAAAAGTTTTGAACAACATGATATCATGAAAGCAGAAAATTCCATACAACCAAAAAAATCATGATTTTTACAAGATTTTAAAGACTTTTGAAAAATTAAGATATATTTTGATACCAACTGAAATTCTCGAAATAGATCCTAGAGAGGGGTAAATGGATCCTTGGACTTATTTAGAATTCTTTTAAATAATCATTTACTATCTCTTTAATTTACTTAATTTTTTAATTAATTATGCAGTGATTTTTTTTTAATTAAATAAATCTCTTTCCTATGAATTTATCTTAGACCACAGGGCTCTGTCATGCACTATATGATTTCCTATAATAAAGCGAGAACAGGGCTAATAAATTTTCTAAGGTTGTTAAGTTAATTTTTTAAAGGAAACCTTAGTTAGACTCACTTAGTGTTTTGGGTTACTTTGCATAATCATAGTAAGTGTAAACAATCAATAAAGAGAAAATTCAACCAAACCATAACACCACAAATTTATAGTGATTTAGCCCTCCGGCCTCCGTCTACTCTTCAACCGGCTTCTCTGAGTCAATTTAGTTTTTATTAATAGTTCCCTAACTATTATAGGAAAAATTAATAAACCTAAAAAGCTACTTACAAGTAACAGATAATTCACTCCCTTATAAGTGCACTCCCAATGACTCCGGTGGGCATAATGATCTAGTGACTCTGCTGGACTAACTTGCACTTGGTGACTCCAGCTAGTGTTTCATGAACAAAGCCTTTGGTGACTCCAGCAAAGATTGAGAATCCACCTTCGATGACTCTAACAAAGGCTACGAAAAGTTGAAGATGATCACAATCTTCTTACTTTGGGCTATCTCTTGTGTAGGCAAATTTAACAATTAAGAACCAACCCTCTTGTTTCTAAATAACTAAAGAGCTTTGGAAAGCTTATGAAGACCTTAAATAGATTTAACTATGAAAAACATCTCTCAAGGTCATAAGCCAATAACAAGGATTTTACTCATAGGCTCATTGGCTCACTTTCGGACTTTTTCTTATAAGGATTTTACTCTATGCTCATGTGTGTGAGTTCCCTCTTCTTCTTAGGGCTTAAAGACCCATTTTATAGAGGTTTGAGAGGCCGTGCAAGTTGTCTCCAATGGCTAGCTAAAGGACAGAAATATAGCTATTGAAAATTCAAAATTTTCAAATTTGTCCACCTAGGACTGATCCTAGAAAGCTGGGACCGATCCTGGTGCTTCCTGCACTATTCATAACCAGTCCTGCCATAACTAGGACCGGTCCAAGAGGCTTAGACCCATTCCAAAAAGTCAAGATAGGTCCCCGGGTCTTGTTAAGCCCAAATTTGGGTTTATTGACCCATTTTTTCCATTTTTTTGATCTTTTTCTCTTGTACTTCTTCCTTTGGACTTGGGTCCATGTTATGCTCATATTTTTATGTGTGTTTTGACTCTATGACTCATCTCCACCCAACTTATCAACTTTATGATTTTTACCTTTAAGTTTCATATGTTGGCTTCTTTGAGGTAGCTAGCACTTGAGACTTGGGATTGTTCCATAATGCTTAAATCTCTTTGGCATGGTCATTCCTACTTCAAGTCTATCTTCTTGGTGTTTTCCTAGACTCTAAACTTTGGACTTATATAGGTATATAAATTACATCATAAAGTCTTATACACATGACCACTACATGTACTCACATTATTTTGTGCATGGACATTGACAATACATAAAACCTAACAACTTTTTCACTAGACGCCTATCTAAACATGAAATTAGGGATTAGAGTCACTATTTAGGCATATAAAAACATAGAAATTCAAAAGAGAAATGATCTTTTGAATAAGTTTTGCAAGTTTGAAAATTTTGGAGAAAGAACAAGAAGTTTGACAAAGGATTTTAGAATTTTAAAGATCTAGAAGCTTTAGAAGGAAAGTTTGAGCAAACAGGTAAGAACACAAGTAAACTATGCTTTATTTTTAAATTTTTTAGGTTCTTAGATTGTTTTGTCTTCTATTTTGTAAAAGATTGTAATCACTTTGCTCATGTTTTGAATTGTCTAAATTCTTAAAACTAGTCTTTTACAGCATGAAAAATTGTTTTGTAAGAATGCATGTAAACTATGTTTTGTTTTTTTAACTTCCTAGGTTCTTAGAGTGCCATGATTTTTTACAAAGGGTTATGATCATTTTTCCCCATTTTAATTTATTTTAAGCTCTTAAAACCTTGTTTTTTAAAAGATGAATTGTATTTGTAAGAACACTAGTAAACTTTATTTTATTTTCCTTCCTTTAGGATCTTAAAAGTGTTGTAATCTTGTTTTGCAAAGGATTATAATCATTTTGTTCCAGTTTTTTATTTGTTCAAACTTTGAAAACCTTTATTTTTGTAAGGAAAAACAATGTATGTTAACAAATAAGTAATTATGTTTGTTTTCAATGTTTTTGTGTTCATAAATCATTGTAAACCTCTATTTTGAAATTGTTTCACATGATTTACTTATTTTTATTGATGACACTCATGTTTTTACAAAGAAATCACTAGTTTTGAAAAGGGATTTTGATTAGTGTTTATATAACATTCTGTTTTGCAAAGAAAAGTGTTGTTTTCATAAGTTCTTTATAAGATTATTAGGTTTTAATTAAAAAGTGATGTTTTCAATAATTTTTTTAGAATAATGTTTTAAGCTTGATAAATAGCGTTCTCATCGTTTTGCAAAGTTCTTCTTAGTTATTCTTTGGTGGATCAAGCATCTCCATTTTTTTGTTTTAAAATTAGATTATTGTTATGAACTGTATGATAGATAGTTATGTTTTGAAAATAAAATTGTATAAGATATTATCTGTGAATAAAGCCATCATTTATCATCAAAAGAATTATTTGATGATATCCACCTCACTTGGTTTATGGTGTGGAATATCGGCTCTCTCAACAGAGTGTATATATGATTGTATCCGCCTTGTCACCGAGGATTAAATTAATGACTTATCAACCCTCTCACCGAAGATTAAATTGGTGATTTATCGGCCCTGTCACCGTGGATTAAATTGGTGAACTTATCGGCCTTTTCACGGGGCCCTCTCACAGGATTAGAACTGTATAGATCCGTATTTTGTAAAGAATATGAAACTTTCTATTTTGATTTTATAAAATAGTGCTAAGTCTTGATCCAATGTTTCCTAAAGTTTATATGTTTTCTTATTGAGCTTGTCAAGTTTATCCCGAATTGACACCCCATAGATGATGATGAAATAGTAGAGTAGCGGTTCCAATTAGAGAGGATTGGAGACCCAAATGGATGTTTTATTTATGTTATGAGACATTTGGATTTTATTTTGTTACTTATTTAAGTAGAGACATCTTATTATTTCAATTTATTTGAAGAGAAATAATAAAATAGTGAATTTTAGTAGTTGGATTTATTACTTGATTTCAATGATTCAAATTTATGGTTTATCGTTATGAATTATGAATTTTTCTAACAAGTCAAACTAATAAAAATTAAATGGAATGGTTGTAATCAATGATTCATTTCTATTGCGTATGTATGTAAATGTAAATGAATGATGAAAAAATTTATAAGCAAATTAAAGGGAATGAGATTATGAATGAATGGATTAATGTCACAATCTAAAATTTGTAGCCCTATATGTATGGGTTTTGGGATGTGACATAACCTCATAGTCCAATGCATCATAATATCCAATGCATCATAATATCCTTTGAACATTCCTGATTTTTCTTATTGATTGAAAAAGATTTTTAAAATGAGGTTTTAGCAACATTACTGTTCAGTATTTAGCTGAAACAGGGCTAGTGAAGGACAATGGGAGGAACAACTGGGCTGCCAACTCGGGTACTTTAGATTCATATCACAACAACTGTTGTTCTCTCCATTCACAATTAAACAGGAACTCAATTTTTGGAGAACTACCAAGAGGGAAGCTTTTTGTGTCAAAGGATTGGGAAGGAGGAAGGATTTTGTCCGCCTCCTTTAATGAACACTTGGTATTCATTCAAATACATCATGGGGAAAACTTTTTCAAAACTAATAATCAATTTGGGAAAATAACCATATGCATATTATTCCTCCCAAGCTATACTATTTTCAGTCCCAAAGTAATCCTCTGTAATACATTGATCAAGGACCATGAGACAACTTACCTAATACACAAAAAATATCCTAACCCTTATTCCTTTCTATCTTCCCTCCATTAACTTCTCTTCAACCTATGTTCCTCTCCAATGTCACCGTGAAGTTTTGTTCTCTGAACAAAACCCTAACCGGATGCGCGGCCTAAAAACTTTCCTATTAAAAAACTGGAAACAAAGGATGAAGAAGTGTTCTGTTCTCTCCCAAATGCCGCTTTAACCTTGAGTTCCTCTCCATAGTTGGCATGAGGCCTCGGTGATTCTTTCACCTCTAGGTGTCATAGTGATACAAACATTTGGTGTGAACAGTTCATTTGGTCGGCAGTTTCGCTGGATGTGGATACTTGGATAGTGGGCAGCCTTAGATCCATGTTCCATTTCAAGTTTTAGTGATAGATATTTTTACACTAGTCTTCATATCAATTATCTCCTATAAATGGTAGTTTATGTTTTTAGGTACTATTTTCAATATTTTTGTCTAAGATATTGGAGAACTATTAAGATGATTCAGATGTTTAAATCATATATATATATATATATATATATATATATATATATATATTTGAAGAATGATCTGTAGATATTATACTAAAAAGTTTAAGAAAACCTATCAGAACTTATGTGGCATATATTTTGTCCACCCCGTTCATGACCGCCAACCATCCGTGCATATACAGCTGCCCCCTTAATGTCCACCCACCGTCTACACATATGCAGTGCCAGACATGTGGGTGTCAAAAAAGTAATTTACAGTTTTGGGGGATAATTTTCACCTTTCAACACAATGTATCCGGCACTACATATGGGTGGACCATGGGCATTCATTTATAGAGTGGACGAAATCCACGGGGAACTTATGTGTCAAAACTTAGCCCTTTCATAGGATAATTGAGGTTTTTGTTGGGATATTGCAATATAAAAAAATTATAAAAAAAAATTATTCTAGTTTTTCATCTAAAATTGAAATTTGTATCAGTGTTATAACCTAATTTCTTCCCATTTTCTTTATTATCTGAAAAGTTTTAAAAAACTTTGGTCAATTCTTCTTCAATACATTTAAAGTAACCATGAAAAGGTCATGTTTCGGATGATCTTAATCAACTGGAACCCATCCTGATACCACGTGATCATTTATGCTCTTGGCCCATGTTGTGGTTGTGTGACGTGCACACAGGCTGATGTGTGTTTTTTGAATTTGGTGCCTTTTGGGTATTTCGTTTTTCTGAATTGGACACCTTTTTTTTTATAACCCTCAACATACCACAAGTCAGCCCGTGGTGGTCGTCACCCAACCAACAGAGGCTTTGGGAGTAAAGGACCCGGATTACAACACTATGAATAGAGGAATCAAGACCAGCACGAGCTGCACAATGATGAAGAAAAAAGAATTCCAGTAATAAGAAAATATAAGAGAAAGAGAGTTAACTCAAATTGATACTGAGTTCAAAACCGCATCTGACCCAACACAAATCCTACCTAGGTTAATACCAAACGCCCCAAATAAAAAATGAAGAAATGTAGGATCATACCCAGTGCTGGTCTCATAATTATGGGTTGGTAGGAGGGGTGGATGAGAAACTGCTTTTCTTTTTTTTATTTTATTTTTATGGTCGGTAGAGGTGGCTGTAAGATCCCTACATATGGTCCTTGAGAGAAATTTTGGCTCAATCCCTAATTATCATAGACCTCTCGATTTCTTCCATTATGACCCAACATATATTTTACTGGGAAAAAACATTAAACGATTCTATTGGGCCAAACGCTGAGTTAACACGTAGCAAAAAAATAAATCTCACATCTTGTGCCAAGTATTGAGTTTTTTTTCCTGCTTTTTCTGCCATGTATCACCCAATGCTTAGGACAAGCTTTTAGTAGCACAGCCAGAAAACATTGGGTGGGACTTTGATAAAATTTCAATGTCTTTCTCATTTTATTCCATGTGAACCCCCATGATTTCCAGCCATTCTAC
The DNA here is from genome assembly GCA_025762735.1 of Platanus orientalis. Taxonomy (NCBI): domain Eukaryota; kingdom Viridiplantae; phylum Streptophyta; class Magnoliopsida; order Proteales; family Platanaceae; genus Platanus; species Platanus orientalis. Next base: position 402 of record JAOXJP010233217.1, on the reverse strand, counting down.
CAAAGTCCGTAAAATGGTCTTTGCCTAAGTTCAAGATGGAGAGGATGTTTTGTCCCTCCCATACACAGAAGATTAGGTACAACTGAATTTCGTGAGAATGATGCAAACACTATCAGGGTATGAACACATCAGCATCGAGAAGTGATAAGCACCCCACCAAAAAAAAAACAGAAATGTAAATCACTTTTCGGTGCTGATGTGTCATCCCCTCTGTGCTGTTTGCACCATTCTCACAAAATTTATTTGTGCCTAATCCCAGCCCCTCTTACAGGGGTGTGGGCCCCATGTAATTTGGGTGTAAGAGATCCTTTTCCGTAGTTTTTTTTTTTTTAATCATTCTTAGACCCCAGGAAGGGTGGTAAAGATTAGGTACGAATGAAATTGGTACTGATGTATTAGAAT
>JAOXJP010233216.1:0-10351 GCA_025762735.1 Platanus orientalis | reverse complement strand
AGTTCCATAGGAGTCGCCTTACGATCGGATCCACACAGTTCCCAAGATATGGGGTGAGTTGCATGCAAGAGGTAATTCTTAGTTACGTTAGCCTTCCTCATTCTTTATTCATTCGGTCTGTCTGATATTCTTGGTTTTTGTAGCATTAGCTGAGCACCCTCTATCTAATACTCAACTCGAGAGGTTGGGACGGGCTTTCGTGCACCCAGTCTGAGACTTTTCTCTATTGGTGAATTCTGAGTCTCTTTCCACATACTTGTTCAGCTCAGAGATTCCATCATCCTCACTCGCAGTGGGTCAGGCACCTGGCTCATCTTCTATCCCCATCGGTCAGGCACCTAGCTTGCCTCCTCTTCCGACTGGTTAGGGTTTTTTTTTAAACATCCGCTTATATGTGCAGATATGTCGATCGTTCCATCGAAGTCGTCCTTGAAGAGGGTGTCAGCCAAGTCGACCCCTGGCAGATCTCAGAAAAAGCCACAATTTTCTCAACGCCGCTCGACGAAGAAAGATCGTTCAGGGTCGACTCCTTCGTTGGCCCCCACATCGGTCGTGCAACCTCCTGTTTTAGTTGTTGATTTGGAGGCCGCTTTAGAATCTATTCCTTCCTTCGACGAGTGCACCGAGAATCTTCCTTCGTACAACACGGAGGACTTGTCTAAGGGAAAGAGAAAGCTGCTCCTTCTTTACTGACAGAGGAGGTCGAGGCTGTCAGTCACTTGCGCTCGATCGTCTCTGAACAGGACCTGAAGAGCCTGTGGCCCAACAGCACTAAAGTTTTGGCCAGGAGCACCCTTTTCGACGTTGGGAGGGTAAACTTCCTTTTCTTTCTCGTCTATGAATTGCGTTCCTTCGTCTCGCCTTACTGAATCTCCTTGTTGCAGGTGTTGACAAAAATGACCACCCTTACCAATCGCCAGCTCGCCCCAGATAGTTACATCAGGGACTTTAAGGAAAAGCTGTCTGAGGTAGAAGCCGAACGAAAAGCTCTAAGGGATAAATTAGCCGATATCGAGTATAGGCTCAAAGGCATCGAGGCTACACTGGAGGAGATTGGGATGAGGCCGAAGGAGAAAGGGCTACCGCCGCCATTTTACGGACGTCTCTAGATGAGGTGAAGTCCCAACAATAGTCAGTGAAGGAAAAGGCTGTAAATGAGGTCGTTGTGACTTATCTACAATCTGAGGCCTTCAATGACAAGACGACAGAGTATTTCATCAGTGGTTTCGAGACTCTCTATCACTGAGCTCTGAGGATATATCCTGGCCTTGACCTTTCTATGCTGAGGGTCTATGCTGAATCATTGTCTGTTGCGGAGCCAAACGAGAAAGCGGTAGCCAACCAAGAGAAAGATGACACGACCTCTTAGGGACTTCTTCATGTGTTTTTATAATGACCGAGGGACCTTCATATATAGATCCCCTATTTTTTTTCTATCATGAATTAAAATTTTCTTTCCTTTCTTTGTTGATATGTTGATCACTTAGTAAATTGTTTATCTATTTTCATGGTGCCCCTCAGCATGGTAATCATCGTCCATTGTTGTTAGGCCGAGGGGTCGCTTCAGACTACTCTGAACTTTAGTTTTAGACCATTATGGTAGGCTGACGTAGTAGACCGAGGGGTCGGGTTACTGGACTTAGTTCATTTTTACGACTCCACTCAGGGCATTCATTGTAAACCGTTGTAGTAGACCAAGGGATCGAGTTGCTGGACTTAGTCCATTTTTACGACTCCACTCAGGACGTTCATTGTAGACCGTTGTAGTAAACCGAGGGGTCAAGTTACTAGACTTAGTCCATTTTTACGACTCCACTCAGGGCGTTCATTGTAGACCGTTGTAGTAGACTAAGGGGTTAAGTTATTGGACTTAGTCTATTTTTACGACTCCACTCGGGGCGTTCATTATAGACCATTGTAGTAAACTGATGGGTCGCATTATTGGACTTAGTCCATTTTTACGACTTCACTCAGGTCGTTCATTGTAGACCGTTGTAGTAAAGTACTATGCTACGCTCGACAGTAGATGAATTTTACTATTATGAATAAAAGATTACATTAATATTGGTAATACCTTTTCAAGTATTCAATGTTCCATGGTCAGGGTAGGGTCTTTTTGTCCATGGATTCCAGGCAATAGGTTCTTTTTCATGCAATCCGGATGACTCGGTAGGGACCTTCCCAATTGGGTCCTAGCTTTCCGTCTCCTAGAACATGTGTTGCTATGCTCACTTTCTGATGGACGAGGTCCTCGTTCTGGAAGCACCGCGACTTCACTTGGGTCTTGTGATACTTCATCATCCTCTATTGATAAGCTGCCATGCGAATGGTGGCTTCCTCTCTCCTTTCCTCCAACAAGTTAAGGTTAAGGCGTAGCTCTTTCTCTGACCCCTCGGTATGTGATTCCTAAATTCTCAGACTTGCCATCTTGACTTCCACTGGTATTACTACTTCACAGCCGAAATCCATGGCATAAGGGGTCTCTCCCATGGGACTTCTCGGAGTTGTTCTGTATACCCAGAGGAAACCTGGTAGCTCATCAATCCACTACCCCTTCGACGCCTCCAACCTAGTCTTGATGATCTTCAATATAGTTCTGTTAGTGACTTCTACCTGTCCGTTGGCCTGAGGATGTGCTGGGGAGGAGAAATGGTTCTTGATCCCCAATTGAGAGTAGAATTCGCGAAAATGTCGATTGTCGAACTGCTTTCCGTTGTCGGTGATGAGGACTTGTGGTATCTTGAATCGACAAATTATGGACTTCCAAATGAAGTTGCGTATGTTATGCTCGGTTATTTTCGCTAGTGCTTCGGCCTCAACCCACTTTATGAAATAATCGATTGCCACGACAAGAAACTTCCTCTATCTCGTAGCCATGGGTAGTAGTCCCACGATGTCGATTCCCCACTAGGCAAAGGGCCACGGTCCGATAATGGGTGAAAGCTCTTCAGTTGGTTGCCTAGGGATGTTGGCGAACCTTTGATAGTTATCGCACTTCCTCACATAGGTTGTTGAGTCGGCTTGCATCGTTGGCTAGTAGTATCCTGCTCTAATCAATTTGTTAACAATAGACCGACTGCCCAAGTGGTTTTCATAGATTCCCTCATAGACCTCCCTTATGACATAATCCGCCTCAGCCGGTGATAGGCACCTTAAGTAAGGTAAGGTGAAACTTTGCTTGTAGAGGAGCTCTCTAATTAAAGTGTACCGACTAGCACGCAGCTTCAATTTTTGGGCTTCTCCTCGATTTGATGGTAGAGCTCCAGTCCTCAAAAACTCTACAATTGGCATCCTCCAATTGTCTGCCGGTGCATTCACACACATACAGAGCTCTGGCTTGTCTTCCATGCTTGGTTAACTGGGCCTACTTACCGACAGTCGATTGTCCTTGATGTATCTGTCATCAGAGGCCAGTTGTGCTAGCCGGTCAGCGTGCCCATTCTGACATCTCAGAATATGCTTGATCTCGACAGCCTTGAAGTGGGACATGAGCTCCCTGACTCTAGCCAGGTATTTATTCATTCTCTCCTCCTTAGCTTCGTACTCTTTGATTACCTGTCCTTTAACGAGCTTGGAGTCAGTGTGAGCAGACAGACGTGTTGCTCCTGCCTCAATCGCCAAGCTTAGCTCGGTTATCAAGGCCTCATACATAGCTTCATTGTTTGTTGCTTTGAATCCCGATCAGATTGCATACTCGATTGTTATTCACTCTGGGGTAGTCAACAGGAGACCCGCACCGCTGGATAAAGTAGTGGATGACCCGTCCACGTGAAGGGTCCATTCCGACTCAGGGGGAAACTTTTTCACACATCTCTGGTGTTAATTCAGCTAGAAAATCTGCCAGGACCTACCCTTTTATGACGGTCCTAAGTCTGTAATAAATGTCAAATTCACCCAACTCCACGGCCCATTTCACCAACCTACCCGAGACCTCTGGCTTCTGTAACACAACTTTCGATGGTTGATTCGTTAGTACCACAATCTGATGGGATTGGAAGTAGGGCCTGAGTTTTCTTGTTGTTGTGATCATGGCAAACGCCAGTTTTTCCAGAGGCGGATACCTCAATTCTGCTCCATGAAGGGCTCGACTGGTATAGTAAACTAGGATCTAACCATGCTAATCTTTTATTAAGACTGAGCTTATAGCCACATCGGACACTGCCAGATACAGATATAAGTCTTCTCATGGGGTTGTTCGCCAAAGGGTTGGTAAGCTCGCCAAATGCCTTTTAAGATCTTGAAATGACCGCTCAGCTTTCTCCGTCCACTCGAACCCTTTCTTTAAAAGGCGAAAGAAAAGAAAACATCTATCTATCGACCTCAAAACGAATCGGCTGAGGGCAGCTACCCTTCCCACCAGTCGTTGAATGTCCTTTATGGTTTGCGGCGACTTCATATTTATAATCGCGTTGACTTTTTTTGGGTTGGCTTCTATCCCCCTATGGGAGACCATAAACCAACAGAACTTTCCAGTTAATACCCCAAAGGCACACTTAGCCGGGTTTAGTTTCATTTGGAATCCCCTTAGGGTTTGAAGGGCTTCTTCTAAGTCCTCCACATGCCTCTCAGCTTCCATGCTTTTAACAAGCATGTCGTCCATGTAGACTTCTACATTCCTCCCAATATGGGTCTTGAACATTTTATTCACCAGTCTCTGATAAGTGGCTCCGGTGTTCTTTAAGTCTGAATGGCATGACTTTGTAACAATAGGTTCCTCGGTCGGTGATAAAGGATGTTTTCTCATGATCCCCTCTCCATTCGTATCTGATTGTAGCCTGAGAATGTGTCCATGAAGCTGAGTAGGGCATGGCTCGAGGTAGAATCAACCAACGCGTCTATTCTTGGTAGAGGGAAGCTATCTTTCGAACACGCTTTGTTGAGGTCAGCGAAGTCTACACACATCCTCCACTTCCCGTTGTTCTTCTTCACCAACACTACATTGGCCATCCAATCGGGATAGGCGACTTCCTGTATGAACCCCGCTTTCTGTAGTTTCTCCACTTCCTTTCCTATGTCTTGATTTCAATCGATTGTGAAAGTTCTCTTTTTTTGTTTGACCGATTTTGCAGTCGGGTTGACACTCAATTTATGCATGATTACTCGCGAGTCGATCCCGGGCATATCCACGTGTGTCCAAGCGAAGACATCCCCATAGGTTGTCAGGAGTTTTTGTAATCGGAGTTTAATTTCCTCAGGAAATGTCCTCCCCACATGTACCACCCACTTGGGATGGTCGGGGTCTATGCCCAACCCCTTTAAGTCCTCTACCGGTCCGATTCTTCTTAAGTGGTCGTCATCCCTGTCCTCCATGTCCTCAATAACGAGGGCCTCCCAAGACTTTCTCTTTTAGAGATGCCACGTAGCATTTGCATGCCATTGTTTGATCGCCTCTTATCTCTCTGACCCCCTCCTCGGTTGAAAAGCACATCAACAAGTGGTAAGTCAAGGTGATTGCCTTCATCTTATTAAGCATCGGCCTCCCTATGATAGCATTGTAGGCCGAAGGGCAATCCATAATTAAGAAATCGACTACTTTGGTCACTTGGCGGGGGTGAGTTTTGGCTATCACAGGTAGTGTAATGATCCCCACTGGATACAACTTATCTCCTGTGAAGCTGACCAATGGTGCTGTAGCTGCCCGGAGTTTCTCCTTTCCGATTCCCATTTGCTCGAACGCGGACAAATACAAGATATCGGCCAAGTTGCCATTATCTATCAGTATCCTCCGGGTTCGGTGGTTGGCTATAACCAAAGTGACCACCAAGGTGTCATCATGAGGGTGTTGTACCCCTCCAGCGTCATTTTCAGTGAACGTGATATTCTTCCTCCAGACTTGGGGGGATTTTCTCGGCCGTTCGGTAGAGTAGACTTCCCCATGTTAAGCTTTTACTACACAAGCGTACGCCCTCTTGGCCGATGACGATTCTCTACCTCCAGCCGAGTCACCTGTGATCACCTTTATCTCGCGTAGAGGCTTGGGCCCAGTATCTTTTTGGTTTGGAGGTTCTTCCACTCTGTCCAATGGTGTTCCTGGGCGACCTGCTACAAAACTCCTTAGTCTTCCTTATCGAATGAGCGCTTCTACTTGGTCTCTTAGGTTGATGTAGTCCTCTGTATTGTGGCCATGGTCACAATGAAACCGATAATACTTCTTCTAGGATCTCTTCTCTGGGGGGTCTTGAGCTTCTCAGGCCACTTTAAAGTGGGGTCATCCTGTACATACATAAACACTTGCTCTAACGGGAAATTGAGCAGGGTATAAGCTTATGACCTACAAGGTGGCGGGTGTGCTTCTCTAGGTTATACCGCCCGGTCGGAATTATCTCTCATCCTTCTTTTAGTTTCGGTCACTTTTAGTCACTTATTCCTTTTTCTCTTTGATTTCTCCCTGAACTAGTTCCCTTAATCCCGTCGGGCTGCCATCGTGTCTTTGGCATTCATATGTTTTTGGGCCCTCAGCATTAGCTCCGCCATACTGCTCGGAGGGGACTTTGAAAGAGAATAAGAATTTAGTGGGCAACAGCCCACCCATGAAGGTGGTGAGCACGACCTTCTCATTAGCATCATCTACTTGCATTACGTCTTGATTGAAACGAGAGATATTGTCCCTTAGTGATTCCCCTTTTGCCTATTTGACGTTAAGCAAATAGGTGGCCGACCGACGATAACGCCCCCTCTAATGAAATGATTGACAAACGACTAGCTCAATTCAGAAAATGAATTGATACTATTGGGTTGAAGACTGTTGAACGATTTTCGTGCCAAACCTTTCAGGGTTGCTAGGAATGCCTTGTACATGACCCCATCTGGGTAGTCGTGCAGCAGCATCAAAGTCTTGTAAGTCTCCAATTGATCAAATGGATCCTTGCTTCCGTCAAAAGATTCTATCGGGGGAATACCAAACTTCTTGGGGAGAGATGCCACATAATCATCGTAGAGAAGGGATGATCCGTCCTCTGCACTAATGCTTCCACCGTAAATGGAGCCTTACCCCGGATAGCTTCCATTACGGTGTTTAGTTGATCTTGCATCCTCTGAATATGACTGTCTTGTTTAGCTATAGCTCCCACGCCTGCGACACTGGTAGGCCATGACATTGAAGCCCCTAGACCTTAGCTATTGTCTTCCCTCTCCCTTCTAGGTTCTTCTGCTTATGGTCCGGGACACGTATCATCCTGTGTCCTATCGTCGGAGCGTAGATGGTCCATCCACTCCATAAGCTTATGATTCAACTCCTGATTTTGCCGTGCCATTCTTTCCATGCTGCGGTGAAGATGTTACAACTTTCGCTCCAGGCTTACGATTCGGGTTGCCTCCACGTCTCCTATTCCCGGACCGTTTGTGGATGATGCATTCTGACGAGATTCCATTCTTCCAGATCGAGTTTCTACCATAAGACCTTTATCTTGCTAGAACTTCCTTTCGTTCCCATAGACAGAGCCAACTGATGATGCCCAGAAGAGGATCACTCAGAGGCTTTTCAATTACATCAAAAGCCGTGATCACTTTTGTAAGGGAGCTCTCGTGTGCGTCTTAGTATAAAAAAATAATAAAAATAAAAAAATAAAACCTTAACCCTACATACATCTGCAATGTGACATGCAGATAAGATACAAATTTGGACAGATGATTTTTTTTCTTTTTTTTTCTGTCTATGTGTCACACTTCTGACTGTGTTAAAGATACTTTAACAGGAATAGAGGATCTGCGTGGTTGGAGTTTGGAAAAATATAGGAGAAGAAATTAAAAAAAAAAGAAAGACAATGGAAATAAAAGAGAGATGTTGCATACATTCAAGACCCTTTAATAAAGGTCTAGGGTAGATGCAACAAGAACCTCTTTCCAGCTTAGAGTAAGCCTGTGTTTGCATAAAATTAAGCTGCAAATTTGGAACGCACCCTCTTGGAACACTTCTCCGGGCATGAAAAAACGATTTACCGGGTGCATGGGAAAGATAGAGAGTCCACGTGCCTTGAGGATTTAGTTAGGTAGTTTAAGAGATCTGAATATCTCTGTTATCTAAAAGAAAAATAAAATCCTGCAAATTCCTGATATTGACGCATACATATCCGACCTTATTTGGGATAGTACTATATAAAGGTAGAAGTAAACAAGGCCTTACAGAATATGTTCGGCTAAAAATCAAACTAAACTGAAGAGGAAAATGTTGTTAGTTAGATTTCCATAAAATTTATTATAAGTATTAGGGTAAATTATAGAAACATCTCCTGAATTATCTAACAATAGTTGGTCTCCCTTTATATTATTTGACAATACAAAAGCCCTTCTATCAAAAACGATTTTAGTTATTGGGCAAACAACAATGTTGTTTTACCATTTTGCTCAAAACAAATTTTAATCAAAATTAAAAAAAAGCTTTTTTGAAAAGCCTAAACAACTATTTCTATTAAGTAGTCATTGAATGCCGTAACCCCTTTCCTGTGCACACCTACCTTTTTTCCCAACCTGAACCTTCTTCCCCAACGCTCTCCTGATAGAAGAACTTTTTGTCTGATTTTGTCTGGCGGCATAGTCTAATGATCACACTCCAACCCGACATGTACTCCATCATTGGCGCATTCCAACAACTTCCATTACCAGCCATTGTCATCTTCATTGCTCCAGTGACATCCATTGAACCGTCATCGTCATCTCCATTTACTTCGATTACTTTCATCGACTCCAACAACCATTTACTTCGATTACTTTCATCGACTCCAACAACCTCCCTTGACGCTAGCAAAGTCTTGGTAAGTTTTTTAAACAAATTTTTTTTTTTGTTTAATGTTTTTTTTTTCTCTAAAAAAAACATTAGGGGTTTTAGAAATATTATGGATTATAGCCATATTATGTGATTCTTCTATTAATTGGTTAGATGTGGGCTTAACCACACACATATAAACATATATGTATTTTTATATTATGATTGATCACAATACAACTTATATACAGAATGACAAGTTTAATTTCAATTTTTTTAAAGGATTAATTAAGTCCTGAAATTCTGAAATGAGAGTGCTCTTATATATGTTTTAAAGTATGAAATGAGAGTATTCTCGTATATGCTTTAAAGTCTAAAATGTAAGTGTTCTTGTATATGCAAATTATTTTAAGGATTAAGGCCTGAAATTCTAAAATGAGAATGTTCTTGTATATGCTTTGAAAACTGAAATTGAATTTTTGAAATGGGAGTGCTCTTGTCATGACCCAAATCTACGGACCATGAAATGGGCCGGGTTCGGATCCATGACATGGGAATGACCCACCCCGAACCCGTTTCTCAAACGGGGAGATCAACATACTTGGAATGGGTCATTAACTCTCTTATACCTATTCACGTTACACTCCAAATAATAGATTTCCCTTTCAAATTTGTCAATCAAGTCACATCCATTTAATTCTATTTCTAACATATCACAATTGAGCGGAATATATAAATATCAAGTTTAAAACATCTATAAACATCCAACATAAAAGAGCCTAAACCTGCCTTTAAGTACATACAAGTCTTGCCCATGAAGGGGCTCATCTCAAATAAACAAAGCACTAAATATGACACATCTCTAAAAAATAAACTAAAACTAAAATGAAAAACTAAGATGTAGTGTCTGGTCTCGTTGTCTAATCTCTAACCTTCTCACTTTCATCTTAAGGCATAGTCCAACTGGTATGCCTACAAATTTGTAAGTGGTGTCAATTGGGGTAAGCTGGACAAGCTTAGCGGGAGGGTATGCAGTTATTACAATACAAAAGGAAAGCAAAATGATATAATAGTAGACAAAGGAATCCAAAGTAAAGGAAGAAAACAGAGTACGTAAGCACATGTAATAAAAATAATATGCATGTATCTCTAGTAGAGTCAAATATGCTCATGCTCCGAGAAACTAAGTAATAATCCAAGCTAAGACAGATCCAAAACATGCATATGCTAAAGCTATATGTTATATACCATCACCTAGTAGTAGATAAATAAACATATGTAGAGTAAGGAGATACACTACATGCCACAAATTGAAATCCATGATAATCTAAATACCAACCATCGTCAAGTATCAATAAACCAACCAAGGTTCTGATAAATCCAAATCGAAGCCCAAACCAAGTAACCCAAATAGAGTTCCGATAAAACCAAACCGAGAGTTAGGTCATTAGGGCTGTCTTCACCTACTAATGTAACCCAGTGACTGGTTACCTAAACTCACTGGACAAGTATATGAAATTCCCAAAATGGATCCTAAAGAGGGGTGAATAGGATCTTTATAAAATATTTAAATATTCTTTTAAATAAATTATTCTTTTAAAATAATTTATTCAGCCCCAATTTAATTTACTTAATTTTCTTTTAAACAAT
>JAOXJP010233215.1:0-10351 GCA_025762735.1 Platanus orientalis | reverse complement strand
TGATAAGAAAAAAAGGAAAGAAAAGAAGATCTTAGTCATTTTGATAAATGGGTTTGAACAAGAGATTGCAATAAATTCACTGGACTTACTAAAGCTGGATACCTTTATCCTATATATAGAGGTGGTCATGGCTTCTATGAACAATATGGATCTTTACTAGAACCTTGATGGGATGGTGATCTTATTTCTTAACTACTTGCCCTTGACTAGTTCTTAGTTTCCTAAATGATTGCAGTTCACTGGATAATTAAGAGATCTCTTCAGTGGGGCCTAATTATCAAATGATGGTTGGGATTGATTAGAATGTGCACTACTTCTACGGTGGATACTAATAACATTATTATACCAAATATACAAATTTAAACATTTTTAAAGAAATGGAAAGCTTAGTATGGAAGGTGGGGTGATGGGGTCATGTGTTGACGCGGGGGGGGGGGGGGGGGGGGGGGGGGGGGGGGGGGGGGGGGGGGGGGGGGGGGGGGTGGGGTTTTGGGGTCATGGGTTGACGCGCCCCCCCCCCCCCCGCCCCCTCGTGCGAGCTATTTATCAGTGGCGGCTCTACCCCTCCTCAAATTTCATAATTAATGGCATGGAGCCAAATCATAACCTGTTAGTGACTTAATGTTAGTCCTCTCTCTCTCGTGGTCACTAGTGCGATGGGGGGTTGTCTTTTTCAGCTAAGAGGGGTGGAGGAGAGAAGAATGAGGGAGACAACCAACAACAGTTGCGGGGTACGAGCAATTTGACATAGTGTCTTTTGAGGACCGGTTGTGGGACACCCCACTGTGTAACTCTCAACTTCTTCAAGTATATTTACAGCCCAACTCTCCCTTAGAACTCCATAAGCTTTCCCATCTCTCCCTCTCTCTTTCTCTCTTCTTGTATTGGTGTCTGCTTCAATGGCGGATACTGGTTCAGCTTCAACCAAGAGAATGTGTGTGGTGCCCGAACGGGCCAAGCTGCACATGGCTATGTTGGCCTTGCAGTTTGGTTATGCTGGGTTCCATGTCGTGTCAAGAGCGGCTCTTAATATGGGCATAAGCAAGATTGTGTTCCCCGTCTATAGGAACATCATCGCTTTGCTTCTGCTCGTTCCATTCGCCTATTTTCTAGAGAAGTACTCTATTGAGCTCCTTTTACTTATTCTCTCTTCTTCTTGGACTCCAAATTTGACATATATTTGACCTTCTTTTTCTTCTTTGTTTGTGTAGGAAGGAGAGGCCAGCACTAACTATTTCTTTTCTAGTACAGTTCTTCCTGCTTGCACTTGTTGGGTACGACTTAAGAAAGGAAAATTTTAAGGGTCGTTTTACTATATAAGATAAAAGTTTGAATAAGTAATCTTTTTCTTTTGGGTTTTCTTGGACGACAGAATTACAGCAAATCAAGGATTCTACTTGTTGGGTTTGGACAACACATCACCCACCTTTGCATCCGCTATACAGAACTCTGTCCCGGCTATAACCTTCCTCATGGCTGCCTTACTCAGGCAAGCACATACACTCGTATCTTCTTCTTCTACTTTTTCTACGTCCTGTCTGGTTGTCATGAAAGGCTGGTTTTCTTATGATTCTTGGTGAAATTTTCTCAAGAAAATAATTTTTAAGCCATGTGATTGCCGACAACAAGAAATCCTGGATTTAAAAAAAAAAATGCAGCTATATATTTTCTTGTTAGTCTTTTTTCCTGGCAACCAAACAGCTATATATTTTCTTGTTAATAAAGGATAAATTTTTTCTTTTCTCTTTCCTTTTCAAGTGTAATTTTCTTTTCTATTTCTTTCTGCTCTTTTTCTATTCAATTCAAGGCAACCAGACAAGGCCTATGGTCTCTTATTATAAATGTATTTTTATTTTCCCTTGTTTTTATTGGGGCTGTCTGGTTGGCAGGATAGAACAAGTACGCTTAAATAGAAAAGATGGTATAGCAAAGGTGCTCGGAACCCTCTCCTGCGTTGCCGGAGCATCGGTCATAACACTCTACAAAGGCCCAACAATCTTTAGTCCCTCTCCTAATTTACATGAGACGCCATTATTGCTTTCTCTTGGAGATGCCAAGGGAAAGAACTGGACCTTGGGGTGCATCTACCTCATAGGACACTGCCTCACATGGTCAGGCTGGCTTGTGTTACAGTCACCCATTCTAAAGAAATACCCAGCTCGTCTCTCGGTCACCTCCTACACATGCTTCTTTGGTGTAATACAGTTTCTAGTGATCGCTGCATTCATTGAGAGAAACTCTCAAGCTTGGCTTATTCACTCTGGCGGGGAACTCTTCAGCGTTTTCTATGCGGTTTGTAACAAAGATACTTATGCTCGCGTCACTCATAACCTGTTGAGCAAAGGATCTCCGACACACAAATTTTCTGTCCCCCTGTGTCCCCACACAAAGGATGGGGTTTAATCCCTGGAGGTGGAGGTGGAGGTGGAGCCGTACCAATTTTTTTTTTTTTAAAGTGTTCAAACTTTAATAACAGTTTTAAAATGAAAAAAAAAAAAAAAGGTATCCATAAAAATGGAGGTGGGATTTGGTAAAATTCCTTAAGTTAGCCTAAAGTATGACTGATGGTAGGGGCCAACACATCTGCGCCCAAAGGATGCTTTTCACTTTTTGGCGCTGATGTGTTAACCCGTAAGTCAGTCTACAGTAGGCTTAGGTTAGGTAGTTCTGCCAAATCCTTAGGGATAAAAATGGAGCGTATAGGATTAAAACCCTAAAAAAGTGTTCAAATTAATATTTGCTTCTTAATTAAAATATGGACCAATTCACGTGTCAGCCTATAGTGGGGGGACATACAAATTTTGGTATAGGAGATTCTAACACAAAGCGCGGCTGTGAGGGGATCATTTAATTTCTCAAGAGTTGTGATCCCTTCACTTGCTTTTGTTTGAAGAATCGCCTCCTCCCTCTCTTAGCTGCATGGCATGTGGAGAGGGATTAAAGGCAACCTACTCAAGAGGGATGCATGCGATTGGATTGCTTTTAACGTTTCTTATTATTTATCGTTGGAATAGAGTGTTGATTACAGATGGGTGCTTTGGGAAAGTGATAATGACAAGAGCTTCCTGGTTGCAGGGAGTTGTGGCTTCAGGGATCGCCTTCGCTGTACAGATATGGTGCATTGACAGGGGCGGCCCAGTGTTTGTGGCAGTGTATCAACCTGTGCAAACCTTAGTTGTCGCTATCATGGCTTCCGTCGCTTTAGGTGAACAGTTCTATTTGGGAGGGTGGGTGCTGCTTTTCCTGCTCAAATCACCACTTTTTTTTTCTTCGTAAATCACCTTTATCTTTCACTTCACTATTTTATTGTGTTCTATGTGTTAAAGCTCAATCATCGATCTAAGTTGAAAGGTCTCACCCAGGGGAGCCAGGATTTTCTGGTATAGGGGGGACAAGCCATAGGATTATGCCTGCCCCTTAACAAGCGTCAACCAGTAGGTGACACGTCAGGTTGAAAAAGTGATTTACACTTTTTTGAGGGGTGCTTTTCACTTTTTTGGCATGACGTGTCACCCACAAGTTGTGGGTACACCATTGGCACCTGTTAAAGGCACACCTAATCCGATCTTGGGGGCAAGGATTCTAGGGATTTTTAATGGACAGACACCACTTCATTACCAGCCAGTGTATGACATGTGGCCTGACAAAGGGTGTTTGAGTCAATACACATGGGTCAAATGAGGGTACTTCAGTAAACATACAATTAATTAGTACTTGTGTATTTACTATCTGAAAGGATGTTCTGTCTAGGTTTTGGTGTCTAGGATGGTGTCCAGGTGACTTCACATGGAATAAAATGAGCAGGGCCTAAATGAAATTTCAAATTCCAATCCATTTTATTCTAAATGAAATCACCTGGTGCCCTGGACACCATTGTAAATACCAAATCTTGAACAGAGATTGGAGTGGTACCAATCCAATCAGACTAGAGATGATGTCAACTCACTTTTTGATAGAGAGGGGGCAGGGCAATTGGCTCATAACTGATATGGATCAAAAGTACTATTTCATCTGGTCCATTACTATACAAGTGCACTTACACGCTAGGGGGGGCGGGGGAGGGGTCACCTAAGGGTGGTAACAAGTCGAGCTTGAGCCTTGTTTTAAGGTCAACGAACTGGGTTTATGCCCCATTTTTTTTTTTTTGATAATTCTGTATGACCCATTTTTATGATACCTATTATTTCATTTGAAAGCTATTTTTACAGTTTTAACCCTATGCACCAAGCACAACACGATAGGACAGAAGAAAATCTTGGAAAAACATTTGTTGTGACTCAACTAGCTATATTTTAGCCTTTACAAACAGCTTTTGGTTCATGTGTTATTGGCTTGAAGATTCGAGCCTGAAATAGTTAAACTTTGAGTGTGGCAAGCCGAGTTCCACAGACTCCTGATAAGCCTAAGCCAAACCTAAACTTGATCCTTTTGTGATGAACCTGAACCTAAACTGAGCACAACTTGTTAACACCCTTAGTCCCGCCATCCTTGATAGTCTATAATGGTACTGTGATTAAGGCAAATGATGCAGCAGTTATACTCAAACGTCGGCCACGTGGCAAAAAAATGGAAGTTCTAACGCTGAGCCTTTTTTTGATGACGTGGCATGGGTTGAGTATAGCCACCACTTGATCGCAACCTTTTTAAATGATTAAAGTGGCCGGATGTTCCTACCCATTCGATCAAAGCCTACATAAATAGATGTAGAAAAGGTTATCTTACATTTGAAAAAGCCAATTGATTGAATAATACAAAATAAAGCCTTTGCCGGCAATGTGGCATGTGGTGGGTCGGCTGTTGTGGCCGGAAACAATATACTTGGTCCACAAACCTCGTCAATCAAGAAATGTTTAATCTGTGGTCGGCCACCTTGTAAATGAGATACAAATTCCAAAACAAGCAGATCATATGCCCTAATGGATTTCAATTCAATTATGGTGTGTACCCTATATTCTATTCAAGTCTGGCCTACCACTTTTGTAGATAACAACCGGAAAGAGATCTTAACCGGTTTAATACCATCATTTACCAGGTCGAACCAGATTGACCATATGATGTTTTAGGATTCTAGAAGAATTTTGATAATGTCTGCTTGGTGGGTCAGCCAGTTTTTCGTGCAAAACTGTTTGGATTCTGTGGTTTTAACCAGTTCTTATTCAGGTCCGGTCCCCAAGCTAAATTGGGCTGGCAGGGTTACCAGTATCCGGTTTGACGAAGTGGGCCGATTTGGTTTTTTATTTTTTATGGCAATGATTAGAACATATCTTCATCTAATATGTACTTTTTTTTTTGGTAAAAAAATAATTTGAGTTTTGATCACAATGTACAGGATCATCGGTGCCGTACTGATTATAATCGGATTGTACTTAGTTCTATGGGGAAAAAACGAAGAAAGAAAGTTTGCCAAGGAGACGGCTGCGATCGCCTCCGCTGTGGTGGAGCATGGGAACAACAGGGCAACAAGCCATAACAAGTCCTCCCTGGGTCAGCCTCTTCTCCCTTCTTCAAGTGAAAGTGTTTGATGGGAGAAGCCCTAAAAATTGAAGCTACAGTGTTGTTGACTACAAACTTACTTATGTAACTTCAGAGGGACTGTGTGTGTATGAAGTGTGAAGTTCTACTTTAATCGCCTATCCAATCCTTTTGTTTTAAGTTTTTTTTTCAGTGGAAAAGAAAAGCTGAGATGATGATGATTATCTTGTTTAGGTGTAGCCAACTGAGTTCACATTATCTCCAGTCTGAATGGACCAGTACCACCCCGGTCTCTATTCATGATGTGCCATGTTGTCTGACAAAGGGTATATTAATAAATGCACATGTATTTATTCGTTGTGAATTTATTGTAATACCCTCTTTGGACCCATGTGTATTGACTCAAACACCCTTTGTCAGGTAACATGTCATTCACTGATTGGTAATGACGTGGTACTTGTCCACTCATACTGGAGATAATTTAAATTCTAGGCAATTGGAGATCCCATGTAATTTACATCTTAGGGTTGGCTGGGTTCAAAGGATGGCTCAGTTTCAATTTTTTGGGGTATGCATAAGTCGCAAGATTATTTGTGGACGGGGGACAGTCTCACAATCTCATCAGCATGGTTGGGTAAGCTACTTCGTTAAAAAAACTAAATGATATTAATGAAAAGAGGTATGGTTGAGAGGGACTAGTTCCTCTGCACCCAGGTATTCTGTGTAGTGGTACGCCCTAGACACAAAGGGGGGTGGGGCCCTACAAAGAGTGTATGTGCCTCACTCCCTTTGTGCCCTTTGTGTTTGGGGCATACCACTATGCAAGTACCTGGGTGCAGATGATGATGTCATGTAAATGATATCAACGATCTCATAAAGGAACAAGACGACCCCACAAAATATCCCCCTGTGGGCCATGGTGATGGCTAATAAGTAATTTTATTGTCCAATTAAACGAAAATGTCATATCTCATCTAAGATCCTGTTTCTCTTGCCATCCTTTTCAATAAGGTTGTCAATTGGGCTGGAATGGCTTGACATGTCTGGCCCTAAAAAAAATTGGGTTTGACCTATACCTAATTTCAGGTTGAACTGAGTTTCGGCCCAAAGTTTTCTTTGATCCGAGTTTGGGCAGGCTCAAGTTTAGCCCGAGACCCAACCCGAACTAGTTAGCAATTTAAATTTTTATTTATATACTGATATTGAGTCTATATATTTTATTTTTATTCTTTTTGGATTCATATATATTTAACAAATTTATTATCATCAAATAGCTCAAGTGTTGACTATTAAAAAAAAACCATATAATATGTATTTAGGGACAATCATTGGCTTAAATTAGTTCAAAAATTAAGAAAGAATTTTAATTCGGGCAGCCCAAACTAGGTCTGAAGCCCGTTGTTTTAAAACGGGCGGAATTCGGGTCTAACTTTTAGGCCTAAAGTTTTATTAAGGCTCGGATAAAATATTTCGGGTTGAGTTCAAGTAGACCTCGGCCTGGCTCAGCCCAGCCGGATTGACAACCTTAAATCTCAATTATTTCATTCACAAAAGGCATGTTTGACAGCCACAATGTAATCGTTTTATTTCAAATTCCCAAGGCATTTGAAATAGTAAGGTCATTCAAATTTATGCTGATTTGTTAACTAAAATTAGAAATAAAGTCATCTTAATTTTTTTTATATAAAAGAAAAAATATATGTTATCATTCATATTTTGGTGACGAAAGAAAATCAATCCATTAACAAGTTAATATGAATTTAAATGTATTCATTTTCAACCATCACATTATAGCTTCAAATGCCTTGTGAATGTGAATCATTACTGGTGGCTGCCAAACACAGCCTAATCCTGCATTTGATTGTCACTTGGAAGGAAACTATTTCATTGTGGTTAGTCCTGACACTTGAGTGCATATGAGCCCCAACAGATTTTCATTCCTTTTGCCAAAATATGAACGATAGCATAAATCTTTTCATTTTATAAAAAAAAAATCAAGATAACTTCATTTCTAATTTTAATTGACAAACCAATATGAATCTAAATAAATTCATTTTGAACCATCACCTTATGGCTTCAAATGCCATGAGAATTTAAAATGAAATCATTACGGGTGGGAACCAATTATTCATGCCTATTCCTCTCTACTGTTTTCCTATCCCTCTCTAATGAAGGCATTGGGTGTCTTGCAAGTTTTACAATTGTACTTTTTTTGTTGTTGATAAATTTATTTTATAATCGTACTTCTGGTTACATCAATCACTGTATCATCAAGAATTTAAAGGTTTAACCTGTTTTTGATATATTTGTCTCTTCAAAGGTCTCTATTCTGCAAGCTTGTTAACCATGTTCATTTGGTTAACTAAGGGTTTGTTTGGTAGCCACCTATAATAATTTTATTTTGAGTTCTCAATGCATTTGTAGCCATAAAGTAATGGTTCAAATGAAGTCATTTAGATTTATACTAATTTGTTAGCTAAAATTAGAAATGAAGTCATCTTAGTTTTTTTAATAAAATGAAATGATATATGTTATCAAGTATTAATCTGAATGCATTCATTTTGAATCAACAACTACAAATGCCTTGAAAATTTGAAATGAAATGATTTCATTACAGGTGACTGCCAAACAAGGCCTAATTGAATTGCATGAATTCGATCAGAATTCAGAATGAGCTTCTCATGAACATCCTCTTGGGCTATGCTTGTTTGTCAAGAAAATTTACTTTTTTTTTGAGAAAAATCATATAATTTTCTCATGAAAATTGTCAAGTGTGTTTGTTTGCCACTCAAAATATTTCATTTCTAAGATTTTCGGACTAGGCTATATTGTTTCTTTCATTCTTTTTCCCTATGATTTTCCAATGGAAATGATTGACAATATTGATTTTCTCTGATTCTTACCACTTTCTTTTCCTGTAGATTCTGGCCAAACACAAGCAACCTTAGCTAAAATTCTAGTTATATTATGACGGAAAGTTAGTTTTTTTTTTTTTTTTAAAAATAAAATAAAGTCAAGTTTAGTGAGATACACACACATAATCCATTTAGAAGATGTTATGTCGATGTTAATTCACACATGTTAACTATAAGGAAAATAATTAAATTATAAAAGAAAACGTGAAAAAATTAAAAAGGAATTATAGGAGATAAGAGATTAAAATTTAGGAAAGAATTATAAACTTTAAGAATTAAAATTTATAGACATTAAGGGATAAGAGAGTTATTTTTAAGATGGAAACAGATGAGAGGGATATTTTAGGTATGAGTAATAGGAGTGAGAGAGATGGGTGAGATTTTAGGAGAGAAGATATGGAACAATGAAGTAGTGGGATGTGGAAGGATAGGCTGGAAAATATTAGGAAGAAAGATTTTAGGTGAAAGAGATTTTAGGAGAAAAACTAGTTGTGAACCCGTGCGGATTCACACGGGCAATATAGTTTAATATTTTTTAATTATGTAAATACAATTTTAATTAAGTTGAAAAACTAAAATTTCTTTAAGAAAGAAAAAAAAAAAAATAGAAAGAGAACTTCTAATATGAAATGAGAGAGATTTTAATTATTAAAGAAGAGGTACAAAGTTACCAATTAACAAAAATGTTTTATTTAAAAGAAAAAGTTTAGGAAAAAGAAAAAGGATCAAGAGATGTATACATTTAAAATCACTAAAGATACATTTTAATAATATACATGTATGCTGTACCTATAGTCATTCCACTTATTCTCTAATTATTTTCAGTCTAGTTTTGATCAATTCAAGCATTAAACTTCAGATCTGTGAAGTTTAAACTTCACTGCTAAGCCCTTAGTTGTCATACATCTGGTGCGCATTAGGGATATTTAATGGTTGGCTTATGATCCACATCTTATCTTATTAAATGCAAATAATCTGAGTACTTTTTCAGAATATGCTTGATACATATAATAAATATGTAAATACATACATAAGTGGGTTCCTTTCTTATGTTAGCAGTACTACATTTTTTGAGGAAAGAATATCATTTCATCGCCATTGTTGCCACCAATGTCATGCCAAGTGCTTTAGTGTTCTCTGTGTGCAAAACTTTACAACATCTATATGATCTATTCCCTTTGATTGCTTGAAACTGACACATTGAAGCCATCTTCGTCACATTCACTTTTCGATATTAGATTGGGTAGAGAATGTTTGAGGACAAAAGATATCTCTCTTGATTGGTCTCTCTGAAGAGAGGAAAGATGTGAGGGAAGAAAGAAAAATGAAGATGAAAAGAAGAAGAAGAAGAAGAAGAAGAAGAAGAAGAAAATGGAAGACGTGTGATAGGATGAAAAAATAATTTTTAATTTATTAAGAAAGAAGTAATGAAATTTATTGTGATACTCTAATTCTTTTTTATTTTTCGTACCCATGTCTCTCTCATCTTTCCAATTTAATTTAGATTTATATACATAGAATTTCTTTTATCTTATCTTTCTCTTCTAACGTCTCACTCTCTTCTCTAACTCTCCCACATCCATAAAATCTCTCATAACAATCACTTTCTCTAAAATCTCTCATTTTTATGAATTCCCAAGATTCTCTCCAAAATGTTAAAGTTTAGAATATTTCAATGGTTGACATGTGGCAAAATAATAAACAAAATTGAAAAATTGCAGTTTAGTTTGTTGAGTTTTTTTATATGTGTTGACCACCAAAACCTTTTGAACTTTAACTAAACTTTAAAAATCTGGGCTTGGGCCAACTTGAATCCAACTTGGCCCAACCCAAAATTTAGCTTGAAAAAGATGAACCCAAGCTATACCCGACAAGAGCCCATACCCATGATAAAATGTCAAACCTTTGTTAGGATTGGACTCGGGCTTACCTCAACCCAACTTAAGGCTCGATATATATAGGGG
>JAOXJP010233214.1:0-10351 GCA_025762735.1 Platanus orientalis | reverse complement strand
TTGTTATGCATGCCACTAGGGTTGTGCATAGGATCAGTCCAACCTAGACCCGGTCCAGCTCAGCCTAGCCCAAAATTTGACTGGAAAAGGCCCGGTCAGAGCTCAGGCCTGATGGGTCTCAGGCTTGACTTTAAGCCTAAACTTAAGTTTAGGTCATGCTCGGGTTAAAACTTTGAACTGGCCTAAGGCCTGAGACGTGATACTTTCTAGATATATTTATATAGGTTTTTCTTTTGTTTATAGTTTTTATAATGAATTAATGCATCTTGGGTCAGCTTGATGCCTATAGATTGAAGTTGGGTCATGCTCAGATCAAGTTCTACTCAAGCTCACTAAGGCCTAACCGGACCCAAACCATGTACATTCCTATGTGCCAAGTGGTGACGATAGTCTTAATCGTTGGATAACCGGACCCAAACCATGTACATTCCTTGTAATAAGTGCTTTTAGAAAAAGTGCTTATACAAAAACACTTATTTGTAATTTCAGTAATGTCAAACGCAGCCTAATTGTTACAGTATCATGAAGTAGATCAAATAGACAAGTATCACAAAAGTAGAAAGCAAAGGTAAAGATGTTGAGTACAAGGAGATTAGAAAAATATCTATTAACGTGGAAAATTCTAGCAAAAACATTTACCTCCTATAACTTGGAGGAGGATTAAAAGAAGAAAAGACAATACTCTCCACACATTTGATCTCTTCAGAAGAGGATGATACCAAATTACTAAGCGAACCAGTAACATCTTCCATGAAACCTAAACCATCAAGCTCTGAGGCTACAGTTTTCACTAAATCTGAAGTCCAATAAAGTCCACAATGAAGCAAATGTGTTAAATGAATCATGGGATATGAAAGCAATGAAAAAATTAGTAAAAAATGACCCTCCAGAAAGACAAACAAATGTCTACAAGAGAACGAAAATGCAGACACCAGGAACCCAAGCATACAGAACCTGCAGTTGTGTTTTTCATCGTCTCGTGCTGTAATGCAAGGGATGTCGATAGTGAGGAATGAAGTGTGGAGAGAGAGAGCAATTCTCTGGCACGGTGAACATGCGCCCGTACAGATCTATCATCATATGACGCTGCCATTTAAGCATCACTATAAGGGCCACAATTTACTGAGGCTTATTCACCACTACATAAACCAAGACAATATATAAGTTGAAATAGCTTAAACATACCAGCAATCATCTCAAAAGAGCAACCACCAGTAGTAATATCTGCAACTTCAGAAATTTCATTGTAATCTTCTAGATGATGAACCGAACCATCATTTGTGTGCAGTATTAAATCATAGCACGTAAAGAAACAGGTCTCCGGTGCATCAAGAAGGAACTGCCTCAAATCCATGACAGAGTCTCCTGGACTTAACTGCACAATCAAAGCCAACATCAACAATATCGGTAAGAGTGGCATTTTACCGTAGAAAAAGAAAGACAATACCAGGAGTGAGTAATTCAAAAGCATGAAGTAATCAATTCAAGAACGTGATCAATTAAAAGGAACAAATGGAGAGAATTCCAATAGATCGAAGCTTTAAGACCCAAAAAAGGACAAGGCCACAAAGAGAGCTCATTTAAGAGAGTAAATTCTCATGTCTTCTTTATTTTTAAAAAAAACGGTAACAAGCATAATTATCATAAAAAGAGAAACAAGCTATACAAAATATGAGAAACAGCAAACTTGTGCCATTATACATCTATTTCCCGCGGACACCACACTTAGCCCAGGAATCTTTCAAGATCTTCAAAGCAATATCTAAAACCAGCTTAACTCTCTTTTTTGTTTTGCCACCAACCATTAAGAAGGGCTAAAGGCCATTCTGTTAACACCAGTATCATAGATCAAATTAACTCACTCGTAACTCAAGCTTTTCGCCAGATTGTGCTTTGACTGAAACAGGATAGAGATGAAGCTCACCTGTTATAAAAAGTAGATAAAAAAAGGGGCAAGAAAAAGAAGAGTCAATCATCTTTTTTTAGGATATATAAGAGTCAATCATCTATCAGAAGTAAAAGAAAAACGATACTCTCTCTCTCTCTCTCTCTCTCTCTTGTATTATTTATTTCAAAATGGTGATAAATCACCATAAAAATATCATTAATAGATGGGCTTCAATATCAGTTCTGAAAGACAAGGATCAGTGTCAAACATTTTTTCTCTATGCTCCATTCTTTAAGATAATAATAAGGGTCATTATATAGTCACCCACGAGAAAATGGGTAAAAAAGAAAGGCTTAACAAGATGCTTGGCTTTGCTTAATACACATCAAAATTTAACCGATGGGAGGACAAAACTTCCATCCACACACAGGTCGCCATATCATTTTTGTAAGCATCATCACCCTCTCTCAAAAATAATGATAAATGAAGCGTAGTATATCCCCTCTTTGTGCTAAAGAACAAGAAACCCATAATGCTGTTGCTGTACACATGACAGTAGTCCAACTTGTTATATCAGCAACAATTAAGATTTATTTTATGGATAACAATGAGATTTAAATAAATGACATTAAAAAAAACAGGAAGTTCATGCAGTAAGGTCCAACTTACAGGAGACTATAAATAGCTAGGCTTTGGAACCCTGTTGTATACAAGGATGCTCATGAAGATTACATAACTTTGGGTGGAAGGATTACGTTGATCAAATCAACAATGGTAAATGTTCTGGTTTACTATATGTCAGTATTCAAAATGCCGTGTAAGGTAGCAAAGAAGATAGATTTATGGGAAGGATAGGAAGAGAGAAAATACACTTTTGTCAACTGAGAATGATGTAGGACAGCCTAGAGATTAATAGAATCTAGGACTGAACTACAGGGAATAGAGGTTGGTTGAATGGTAGGGTTTTAATATAATGAAATGAACTACGGTTTATTAAAAATTTAGAAGGAAAGACAAAGAAATCAAGAAGCCAGAATTTACGGAGCTTCAATAACTGAAAATAATGAAAGAATAATATAATAAGAAGAGAGAAGATTTAAGGAGTCCACCTTGAGATGTTTTGTAGTCCACCATAACGTAATTAATGGAATCCACAACAGATCTTTGGAGCCCATCAAAGAAGACATTCAGAAGAGCAATCTTCAGTTCTATTTATTCATTTTACTGTTGTCCATAGAAGAGAGTGTGTGTATTTATAGACCAATTTTCCCCCCTTATCATTCAAAAAAAGAAAACCCAATGAAAATAAGAAGAAAAAAATCCCAATTTTTTACGAGGAAAAAAGATGAATATTAATAAGAAATCAGCAAAAGACGGGATAAGATATCCCCAAACAATACAAGTAAAACCCTGGGCTTCATTTCAAAAAACAAGAAGAATCCCGCTAGATCCCTGCCCATAATAATCACAGCCCCTACAACTCATTACATCCTATTATCTCATTCCCATTTCTTGATAAGGCCCCAGCTCTCAAATGGAACCACAAGGGGAAGATTCATGATTTTTTACGTGGTGTTAGATAACTTTTGACATCCTTACACTCTTATGCTTTCTTTTGCAGTACATGTAATTTTTTTTTTTTTTTTTTTTTGAGAGGGGGGGGTGTTTCACATGTGGAATATTTTAATATAAGTAATTGAATTTTAGACAATAGAGTAGACATGTTAGACATTAAGCAATTTATTTATTGAATTTTAGAGAATGTCTGTTTGGCCACAAGGCTAGTTTTCCATTTGGAAGGGGTATAAAAATGTAAATATACTAAATAGCTAAAACCACATGCAAGTTGGAAATTCAAAGAGACTGGATTGCGGGATTAATTATGAAAGGTCAGCGGGTTCTATTCAGTGAGGAAAGATTGAGGAAAGAAAAAGGGTTAACCAGAAGGTTGTCTTATGGATCTTAAAATCCTTTTCTGGAATGTGTGGGGATTAAATAATAGAGAGAAGCGAATTTCCATCAATCAGGGTTTCTTAAATGCTAGACCTGATCTCATATGTTTGCAAGAAACTAAACTTATGGATATTAATGATTCGGTGATTAAGGATATTTGGGGCTCTTTTTGTTCTTCTTGGTTAGTTCTTCCGTCCTGGGGAGCATCTGGGGGCATCATCCTCATTTAGAATGAGCACAAGTAACATGTTTTGGAGCATGAGTTGGGCACCTTCTCCATTTCCATTCATTGTAGAGTGGTGGGGGGTCAGAGAGAGTGGGGGTTCTTGAGTATGTATGGACCTAATCTTAATAGTGAGATTGATGTTTTTCTAGGTGAGATGGATGACATCAAGGCTAGATGGATTTGTCGTGGTTCATTGGAGGTGACTTCAATTTAATCTGATTTTTGCATGAAAAAAAGGGTTTGTCTTGTCAAGGTGGGAAGATGCGTAAATTTGGGGATTTTATCAATAGTGGAACCAGATTAATTGTCTTTTTAAAGGTGCAAATTTTACATGGTCAAACTTTTCGAAGAATCCTTCTATGAGTAGATTGGATCACTACCTCTTTTGTCGGGTTTGGGAAGATATTTTCCTTAATAGGCATCAGGTGGCATTACCTCAGGTTTCTTCGGATCATAATCCCATTCTTTTAGAGTCGTGTGGTCTAATTAGGGGCCCATCTCCCTTCATATTTGAGGAATTGTGGCTCCAGGCCCCGAACTTTTTGGAGGTAGTGGATCGCGAATGGAATAGGATGGCTTTTGGTGGTAATCCTAGCATAATTTTTACCTTAAAATTAAAGGGTCTTAAAAAGTTTCTTAAAAAATCGAATGAGGATTTTTGTTCCTCTATGAAGGGTGAGATGAGAAGATTAAGAGGAATATCTTGGAGTTGGATCATTTGGAGGAAGGGGTTTTCACTTGGGAGGATCAGACGCTTTGGGAATCTCTTAGAAAGAAGTTTCAGATGGTGGCAATTAAAGAAGAAATTTTTTGGAGACAACGTTCCCAAATCAATTGGTTGAAAGAAGGGGATCGAAATACAAAAATTTTACATAAAGTGGCTTCTCAACACAAGAATTCCAATGATATTTATGGTCTTTTAATTAATGATGTTTGGACTCAAGACCAGATGATTATCAAACAGGAAATTGAAGCTTACTATATGAACATTTTCAAGGAAACTCATTACTCACAGGCCATTCCCGCTAAAATGGAGTTTGAGCATAGGTCCTTGGAGAAACCTTTTTCAGAAGAGGAGATTAAATTTGCAATTTGGGGAATGAAGGGGGGGTAAAGCTCCAGGTCCGGATGGCTTCACAATCTCTTTTTTCAACATTGTTGGGATATCATCAAAGCTGATCTGCTCATGGTTTTTAAGGAATTCTATATTTCAGAAGAATTTTATGAACATCTTAATAACACCTTCATTACATTCATCCCAAAAAAGAGATTCGCCAAAGAGTTAAAGGATTCCAGACCCATTAGCCTTCTAAGTAGTGTTTATAAGATTATTGTCAAAACTCTTACCTTGCATTTAAAAATGGTTATGAAATAGCTCATCTCCCAAAAAAATTGATAGTGTACTCATTGCTAATGAGTGTATTAAAGATCATCAGAGGTCAGGTCGTTGTGGTGTTGTGTAAGCTTGATATTGAAAAGGCCTATGATCAATTTTTTTTTTTTAATGAATAACAAAGAATTGCATTAAAAGGAGAACAAGAGGATACAAACACCCAAAAAAAAGCAAAAACAATCAAAAGAGGAGAAATAGCATCAGCACTCGGGCATGGAGTTTCCTTCAAAATCGAAAAACTGCCCCACACTCCACTTGGCCACTTTGTTAGCCAAATCATTTTGAGAATGGAGAACATGGACCAAATCATTTTGTGTCCAGTTGAGCTCATTTTCTATTATGGTGAATGGCTCTCCCGCTGGCTTTTTTCGTAGTTCTAGGGGTTTGAGGCAGGGTGATCCGTTGTCTCCCTATCTTTTTATCATGGTCTCTAATCTACTTAGCTCTATGATTACAAAAGATGAGTTGAGATACATTTCGGGGTTTGTAGTTGGGTCTGTGAGTGTCTCTATATCGCATTTGCAATTTGCTGATGATACTATGATTTTCTGTGATGCTGATATGAGTCAAATTGGGTACTTGAGGTGCATTTTGTGCATTTTTTAAGTGGTGACTGGATTGCCTATTAATTTGGCAAAAAGTGAAATGTTTGAGGTAGGGGAAGTTCAGGACTTGGATTCCTTAGCTTGGATTTTGGGTTACAAAATGGGGAGTCTGTCTTCTACCTATTTTGGGATGCCTTTAGGGGCTTCATTCAAGTTTAAAGTTATTTGAAAACTGGTTATTGAAAGGATTGAAGGTATGCTTGAGTCTTGGAAAGCCTCTTTACTATCCAAAGGAGGTAGATTAACCCTTATTAAAGCAATTCTTGATTCCATTCCTAACTATTTCTTGTCACTCTTCATTATTCCTGTGTCGAATGCAAATCAAATTGAAAGGTTGATGAGGAATTTTCTTTGGAATGATTCTCCTAGCATCATCATTATCATCTTGTTGAATGGAATGTTGTATGCAAGCCAATTAGGGATAGCGGTCTTGGTATAAGGAGGCTTAGACATCATCACAGTACTTTGTTGGCCAAGTGGCTTTGGAAATTTTGGTCGGGAAAGGGATAGCTCATGGTGTAAGGTGCTGGTGGCTCGGCTTGGGGAGTAGTCAGTTTGGGAGTCCAAGTCCCCCCGTGGGAGGCATGGGTGTGGGATTTGGAAGTTTATCTTTAAGGTTAAGGACCCCTTCTAGAGTCTGACTAGATTTTAGTTGGGCATGAGTCATGATATCTGTTTTTGGCAGGACCTTTGGATTGGCAATCCCCCTCTAAAGGACAGGTTTGGTATCTTGTTTACATTGGTCATTAATAAGCAAAGTTCTGTCTTTAGCTACTTTGATTTTGAGGTGAATGTTTGGAGTCCTAGGTTTAGAAGAAATCTTCATGATTAGGAGATGGAGGAGTTTTGTAGGCTTCTGAATGCACTAGGTGGGATTAGACTTATGTTAGATAAGAGGTATTATTTGGTTTGGAAGCCTTCTTAGAAGGGCATTTTCCATAAAATCTTGTTATGATGCGCTTTTTTCGTGTTCAAAGACAGCCTATTTTTCATTTAAAAAAATTTGGAATCCGGGCATTCCCTCTAAAGTGTCCTTCTTGTGGAATGCATATCTAGATAAAATCTTATCCCTTGATAATCTCCAAGGCAGGGAGTGGAACTTGGCAAACTGTTGTGTCGTGTGCAGGAATAAGGAAGAGACGGTCAGCCATCTTTTTGGGCATTGTCCTCTGGCTAAGAGAGTTTGGGGTTTTTTTTCCTTGTTCATCTCCGAGTTTCTTAGGTCTTCCCAAATCATTTCCAGGATTTGTTGTGGGACTGGTGGATTAAAGATGTTGATAGGATGTCTCTTATCATTTAGCATGCTCTCCCTAGCATTATTTGTTGGGGTTTATGGAAGGAAATGAATGCTCACATCTATGAGGATTGGGCTCGGTTTGAAGCGGAACTCATTTTATTCATCTACAAAGCATTGTTTGATTGAGTAGCCATAGGGGCTGATTTTGAGGAAATCACTCGGTACTCAATTTGGTGTGAGGATATGTAATTGGTCTTTGTTTGTTTTCTTTTTCTTCTCTTGTTTTCTCTTTTGCTTTGTTGTCCTTCACATCCTTGGTGATGTTTCTTGGTTTGTTTCCTTTGTTTGCTTTCTTCAATAAAATGCATCATTTTATCTCTCAAAAATAATAATAATAATAAATATCTGAGATGTTACCTTCACCATGAGTTGATCGGTTTGTTGAAGTGTCTACTGGGGCCTCCATTGCCTCCTCTGAATTGGCAACCACTGACTTATCCATGGCAGAAACTCCATTAGAATCAGCACTGGAGGAGTCTAGAGTGCTTGGATTATCTTTTAATGGAACATTAGAGGGAGCCACTGCTTCCGAAGAACTTGTAGAATTCTGTGGCCCTCTTCGGTTTTTCGCTTTGTTGGATTTCCCCGCCATTTTTGCCAGCCTAATCCATAAACGGCCAATATTCAATCAATATAAAAATAATTAAAAATACAAAATACAAAAATAAAAGGAAAGGAGCAAACATGTAATGAAACCGTTGAGCATGCTAGAATCTCCAACACTCCAGCTCCTTTTTTAGATGAATAAGCTCCAAATATATATACAATAAAAAGATATTCTTTGTTTATAAAGAAAGAAGTAGAAAAATCACTTGGTCCCCTCAAAGTTTCACCTATTTTTATTGAAACAGATACCCAGATTGGCCCTAAATAATGAATTTAAATTTAAAAAAAAAAAAAAAATTTGCCCAATTCCACCACAAGAAAAATGTAAAATGTGAAAGGAGATATAAAAATAATTAAATAAATAAATTGGTTATTAGTTAAGGTTCAGCCCATTCTTTTGCTTTATTCACCGACCCAAATCAAAAGGAAAAAAAAAAAAAAGTAATAACTATAAACAGCTATCAAAACCCATAATCATCAACAAAGAGATCCTCGATTTACAGATAAAAAGAATCGATAACCAATAACAAATGAAGAGAGAAACCAAATAAAAATAACTAAATAAGCAGTAATCGAAGAGCTGAGATAGAGAACCAGAGAAGTTGAAGGACGGCTTATTGAGTATAGGCGGCTGAACTTCAGTTTGAACTGTTGCAATGGTTATTCTTCAGAAGGCTCTGGTCGACGGTGGCTGCGTTGTTCTGGCCAGTCAGATGATGAGTATATATGACTGACTTTTGTAGCCCTTTGTGTTTAGCCAGAAAGATGTACAAGTATCACATGGGTTGACATCAGGACATAAAGCATCGTCTATCATGTGATTTGAATGGCTTTTAGGGTTTGAGTGGGGATTCTAGGGTTTTGGGCTATCAAGTTAGCCCAATGAGATGTGTTGGGCTGCGTTGGGTGTTAGTTGTCAAAATGAGTTTTGGGCATTATTGATATTCCTTGTATTCAGCTCTATGATATGGATGGGTGTTAGGGTTTTGGACCTTTGTCTCTTTTGTACATGAAACATAATTGAATATACCCAAACTGACATTCAAGGTTCACAACCACCTTATAAGTAGCTTTATTATAAAGATTGCAGTTAAGAGTCTTGGATTTTGGGGTTTTATAAATGTGGGACACAATGGAATACACTTCAGCTTGTAACCGGGTTTACAGTTAAAACCCAATTGTCGAAGCCTTGTAGAGAGCACATCAATGATCATGCCAAATTAACGTTGCACATGATGTTCAAAGATCCACCACAAAAGTCTGATTTGGTTACTTACGCAAGTCTTTGAATATTTTTTCATCTTGCTTAATTATAAATATTTAAGACTTTTTTTTGTGAGTTTTGTCAATATGTTTTAGACCCATGAGCTAGCAAAGGTTTTTTTTCATCTGTTGGTTGGCCTCATAATATTTTATTCGTTTAGCTTTCATCTTGCTTCATGATGTATTTACATAGTTTGAAGTTGATCAATGATCAATCATTGAAGTTCAAAATTTATGTAAATCCCCTTTTATCAGCAAAATCTTCCATGCAAAAATCAATTTAGAATGATCCCCTTCCCCATCCCCTATTTTTAGTTTGAAAATTATGCTTTTCCTTTAGATATTTATATGCTATGGGAATATCTTTCTATTTCTACCTGGTAGTTATAGTTGTTTCTATGGCTGCAATTGTGGGATTTATATGATGTGCATCATTAAAATTTTATTATTAGGGATCCAGCGTACAACAAATCTACAGTGCAAGATAAGTTGAGTACAATTCTATTTTAACAACCAAAGTTCTAATCACAAACATCGATATAAAATATATAAGCATGTTCCAAACAAAATGAGCTAAGAATTAGTTCATATTTGTATCACATCATCGTATCACAGTATTTTAAATGTACAATGAATCTTTTTGTACTTGATATATCATTTTTAATAATAATACCCGCATAATTCTTTATAAATTTTACATATTATTTTTTCCCAATTTTATGGGAAAAATTAGCGTACTTCTTCCAATAATAACAAAAATAATGTAAAATGGATTATTAAAACAAAAATAATAACAAAACAACAAAAAACTTCCATTGGTTAATATCTACTAGAATCTCATTAATTTTAAACTCACTCCTTTCACTCTCTCCAAATTACCACAAACATTTTGAAAAACACCAAAAAGCCAACAATTAATGTAAAATGGATGAAAGATAAAGGGGGCGGGGATTCATTATATTAGGGTTGTCACTTGCTATATGTAATTTTTGTGATGATTTAAAAAGACATTAGAGTTAGTTAGAGATAGAGAGATTAAAAGAGTCCCATTGAAATTGGGAAAAACGAACAAATTTGGTGTGGTGGGGGACCTTTTTTATTTCTCATAGCAGGTTGAAAT
>JAOXJP010233213.1:0-10351 GCA_025762735.1 Platanus orientalis | reverse complement strand
GGGGGGGGGGGGGGGTTGGGGGATACATAAGTGCCAAAAGGTGATTTACACTTGGGGGAGGGGGTTAGGAGCGGACACAATCCTCTTTGAATAAAAAGATGGGTGGCCATTCTATTACTTAGTTTTAAAATAGACTTTTATTTCATTAGTTGACCAAATTTAATTTGATGTATACAAGACACATATGTTATTGATTCTAATGTAGAAGTGTCAAAATCACTTCAATGAGAGGCTTATCCTTAAATCCAATCAATTTGGTGAAAATAAGTTAAGGTTGTATTTGAATTTGTGGAATTAGAGAACGGAAATGAAACTAGGGGATAGAATTGGTTTTTCCACCGGTTGGATACATTATAGGAAGGGTGGAAATGGAATTGTCCATTCCACTATATAATTCAATAGTGAAAAATATATTTTATTTCTATTGATTTGAAATCCTTAGGAGAGGGATTATTTGCAAATTTCTCATTTTGAGACTAAAAATGAGCATTATCAATAAGATTGTAAATTGGGTTATGATGGGTTAGACTGAGGTTGGAGTGACCCAAATTGAAATACAACACTTTGGTCCAAACTTGGTCCATTCTTAAAAGGTGCTTCAGATCAAGTTTGGGCTTTTCTAAATTTCAAATATAGGAGTTATTAAGATTATAAATATATATTTAATTATAAAAATATTTTTTTCCATAACAATTTATACTAAAGCTCAGACCATGTTGGGCCGTTCAAGCTGAAATAACAACTTGTTACTACATCAGAGCTAAGAGGGACTCAAGATCCTCTGCTCCTTACCAAATAAATAGGTAAAATAAAAGATCCTCTGACATAAGTTAAGCTACATTTACATGTAACAAGTGTCTACAATGAGACATTAATTTATACAAAAATTTAAAACTCCCACCCAAATTTGGTTGTAGTTTCCATTTTTATTTTTTTGCATGTGCCGTGTTTTGAGATTGCATGTTAAAGAATTTTAACTTACTACAGCGATTCTAGATCCTCTATAGGTCAAAGTAGAGATTATCCTTGTTGTACTAATAAGATAAGCTAAGTTATATTTAACTTATGGGTAGGGATGCCATTGGATATAACTGTGACGGTTGGCAACTTGATGGAATTGACACATGGTCTGTGGCCTTGACTGTAGACCCAAATCAAATACTAGCTATTGAAATCGTCTACTACAGCTTGAAGTATGGTAAAGTCTAACATCATCAACAGTGCAACACATACCCCCCAAAAGTGCAAAAAAAAATTTTGATTGGTCATTTTCACTTTTTGATAGGTGATTTCCAATTTTTGGGGTAGGTGTCAAATTGTAAACGATGCCAGAATTTTCCACATTTGAAGCTATAGTAGAAGATTTCAACCCAGATACTAGTTTAAATTTAATTAAACTCATTAACCATCTATCGATATACACTAAGCTAATGAGATGGGTCAACAATATTAATATGACCATATGTTTTACTTTGCATGCTGGGGCTTGGATTTAATAAATGCTATTCTCCTCTACCTTTCATGGAGGGTCAAACAGGTGGGAACATCAGTGCCGAAAGTTGTTTTCACTTTTTGAAGGTGTGTATAAATCGCTTCTGACACTGATGTGGTCACCCCTTGACCTTGGTAGAGGTTTGCATTAGAGTAGAAAATCCTCGCTGCACATGCGGGTTTATTGTACTTTTTTTAAAAATATTGACCATATCTCTCTCTACTATCTCCCTCTTCCTCTTTTACCTTTTTTTTACTATTAAATTGAAAACAAATGACAAGAACTCTCTGCTCATTAAATTAGTCTCAAATGGAATCACGCTCATAGAAGGTAGGAACAGGTGTTAAGAAGATTGTAATCAGTCATTAAGTGACAACACCTCCATACCAAAAGAGAGAGAGAGAGAGAGAGAGAACACCTCAACTATCTTATTGAAAAAAACTATAAAGTTTGATGCATTAAAAAGAAATTTAATGGATACCATATGTCCCTCTACTCTCTTAAACAAAAGAAGTTGAGCCAATCCTCTGCAGTATGTTAAAGTACATCAACTATGTTTATAGAGTGACATGTTCACAAAAATTTAAAACTCCCTTCCAAATTTCATTGGATTTTTAACATTATTTTGTATACGTGTTATGTTTGAAATTAGTTTTATGTTCAGGGTGGAGATATGATGATGTTGAGCTCCAACCTTGATTTGAGTTTTGTTTTGAGGTAGGTCCTATGTATCGAGAGGAATGTGGAAATTTATTACTACTTATAATTTTCCACATAAATTAATAAATTAAAGATTATTACATGAGAAAAAGAGGGAATGTGGGACTTGAGTCATTACATCTTTAAAAAAAAAATAGGGCAGAATTAAGAGAATGAAGAGTAAAAAGAGTCGGGATACTTATCAGAAAATAAATAATAATAAAAAATAAAAAAGAGTCAGGATCCTTTGCAGTAAGTAACAAATGCCTATAGAACAGCATGTAAACAAAAATTTAAAACTTCCTTTCAAACTTTGTTGGAATTTTAATTTTTTGTATACATGTCATATTTTGAAAACAGTTTCATGTTAATGTGAAAAAAAAAAAGGGTCTCACTTCCTTCACAAGGGCCTAAATAACTCTACTCGTAGCAGCCTATATGATAGGCCCAAAAGGATTGATACCACATTACTGTCATGGTACCCACCCTTCATATGTAAATTTCAGCCAAAAAAAAAACCCCACCTGGCATCGACATATTTTTGGCAATTTTTTCGATACAAATATTTGATACTTTGACATAGA
The DNA here is from genome assembly GCA_025762735.1 of Platanus orientalis. Taxonomy (NCBI): domain Eukaryota; kingdom Viridiplantae; phylum Streptophyta; class Magnoliopsida; order Proteales; family Platanaceae; genus Platanus; species Platanus orientalis. The sequence continues at coordinate 7,576 of JAOXJP010233213.1, read as the reverse complement.
CGAGCTTTAGAATGCTGTTGCCCCACAATTCTGAAATTTGGCAGCTATGGTAACCTTGAGTCCTCGTTACCCTATATGCTCACTGACAAGGTTTAACCAAATAGGCCTGTAGCATGTATTAAAATTAAAACTTATATTTTATTTAGAGCTCGGATCCTCGCTTGTCAAAAAAAAAGAGAGGGCCCAGGGCCGTCTTGCATCAAGGAAGATGTCGACATGTGGAGAGAAAAAGTTAGGTTTAAAACTTTTATATTTCTCTCAGACAGACCTCCCTTCTCTTCCAAATTTAGAGTTTTTTATATATGATTATTTTGAAACATTTAAAAACTTGGGTAGTTATACTTTGTAAAAAAAGTGCAATCATGCAGGCCTGACAATGGTTAATCAATCTATAGGGTCGCCTATAGAGTGGACAGTCCAAATCTCCCATGCCGACCCTTTGGCGCCTTGCATTGTAGACGATGGCCACAATAACAACAGTAGACAACATCTCTCTGTCTCTGTCTCTCTCTCTCTCTCTAAAAGCACCTACAATACACTAAAAATTAGGTGAGAACGAATCTTGTGAGAACTGTGAAAACGGCATCAGAGTACAGACACATCAGCACCAAAAAGTGATAAGCATCCCCCAAAAAGTGATTTGTACTGATGGGTCAGCCCCTCTGGTGCCGTTTCCACAGTTCTCACGAGATTCATTCTCACATAATCCAAGCCCCCTACAATATATATACTGGAGAATGATTGTCTATTTTGAGACAGACCTCCAAAGATGTGCCAATATTGATTGACACATGACATGTTTTTGAATTTGATGTATTTTATTGACCACCTACGTTTTCAGCTGAACACTTTTCTGGACTCTTTTACCCCCAAAATAGCACATGTGTGTTTATAATTCACCATATAAGGCATTTTTATCACCGAACATTTGATTTGATGTATATATATATATTCATGGCGGTCATTTTATTTATTTCCGATTTTTAACCCTTCATTCTCTTATCACTGCATCTCTTTGAAAAGATGTTGAGAGTCTCTTGAATTCACATGGTTCTCAGCCGAGAAACATCCTTCTTAAAAGTCGGGTATTTTAGAGATTTTAACCACTTTAAGAAGTAGGGTTTGTTAGGTCATTGTAAAAGGTTTTATAATATGTGTAGAATGCAAAAGAGTGACATAATTCAAGATTTTGGTTGTAAGAGGTAAGAACATATTGGTGTGAAGAATTTGTTTGAGTTTTTCTTCAGGATTTCGTCTTTGGGTTTGGTAACTTACTTGTGTGCATTTTGTAGCCTCTTTGTTTTCCGTTTTAGTGGAAGTTATTGATCGTCTTTGCCAATGGGCGTAGACAATCTTGTCAAATTACGTTAAACTTTGTGTTGTGTGGTTGTTTTTTGTCATTTACTGTTCTTATTTTGTTTCACATACATCGTTATTTGGATCTGGTCTATGTTTTGTTATGTGTATTGTTTTGTTACAACAAACTGGTAATTGAGATAGATGTTGGATTTTAGCTATAGATTGAGGATTCCTTATTTTATGGATTTTGCAATGGCCGTTACAAGATTTAAGGGTGAAAATTTCCATGAAAATAACAGTTTTTGCTTATAGCAAGAAATGTTGGGAATCTTTATATGCACAATCATAGCATAGGTGAATGAGTTGCATGTGTATAAGAGGTTTAGCAAATTTGAACAAGTGGGGTTTACTCTATGATGAGAAGTTTGGGTTTTATGAGTGGTGTGTTCATGAAAAGCAATACGGAGGTGTTACTTTTTGTGAATATATATGTTTTCCTATGTCCAAACAAGCAGATTGTTGCAAATAGAGAATTGGTTGTTCAGTTGGATATAAAGTTCGATTATGGTACTCCTCTTTCATTAGGACATGAGGATGTTGTTTTAAACCCCATTAAGATTCTGAAAGTTCAACAGTATAGAAGTGAGCCCAATTTGAATGTTAAATCTCCCATTAAAGATGATTTTGAAGACATGGTTGTGGATGCAATAAATATTGAGGAATCAAAAGATATGTCAACAAAGCCTTGTTTGGTGATTGAGTTCAAGGGTGGTTTAAACTTAACCAATTTGAAAGAGAATTGATTGTGTATCCTTTGGGGTTTGGTGAAGAATATGATCAAGGAATTTCATATAGTTTGGTTTGGTTGAATTTAAGCCAATGTGAAGATATATTGAGAATGTCTTGAATTCACACAACTCTTAGTCAAGAAACGTCTCCTCTTAAAAATGGGGTATTTTAAGGAGTTTATATAATTTAAGAAATAGAGTTTCTTGGGTCACTATAAAAGGTTGTGCAATGGGTTTTGAAGAGTATACATAACAAAGATAGAAGTCAAGACTTTGGTTGTGAGAGGCAATAACATTGGTGTAGAGAGTTCGTTTGGATTTTTTCTTAGGATTTCACTTTTGGGTTTGGGAACTCACCTTTGTGTATTTTATACTCTTTGTTCTATGTTTTAGTAGAAGTTCTTCATTGTCTTTGCCCGTGGATATAGGCGATTGTGCCGAACCATGTTAAATTTTGTGTTGTGTGATTGTTCTTTAATTATCATTTATTGTTTTCTTGTTTTGTTTTGTGGGCATCACATACTTGAATCTGATATGTGTTTTGTTTTGTTGTACAGTTTTATCATCTGTTGTGATGACTCAAGCAGCCCAAAATTCCATCACTCTCTCTCTCATGTAAATTTTATTGATTTATTTGAAAATTTGTAAGCAGTAATAAAATCCAAGGTTTAATAAGGTTGATATATATTTACCAATAATAATATTAAGGTTGAGATACAAGTAGTATGAGTTTTCTACCATTAATTGTATCAAGAGGAAATCATACCATTAGAGGATGGATGCAAGTCTCAACTAATTCTAATCGATGTTGAAAAGCAAGACTTTCTCTTCTCAACCAAACAACACTTCCCATCCTCCACATCCACATTTCTCTCCATTCATATGACCTACCTCAAAACCCAACTCGAATCAAGGTTGGAACTCATCATCATCACCATCAGATCTCAACCATTTCTCCATCTCCCTTCTCCATGAACCATCCACAAACAGATATCAACCTTTAAACATCTCTATATAACTACCCACACTAAAACCAGCACCAATATAGTGCACTCATTTAGAATGAAAGCTCTATAATAAGGAATCTGAAGGGATATACCAGTCCCTCTACAAGAAAATCCAATCAATATCGTAATCTAGGTGATTATTTTAACAGAATGAGATACTAATTAATTGAAGATTTTTTTGTAAAAAGTGTTAGACTATAATAATATATCTATAGACTTCAATACTACATTATTAGTTTATTTTTTTGTTAATTATGATTTAGTTCAATGCTTAAACGAAGATTCAAAACCATGGTTTTCAAATGAGTATGATGCTTATTGTAGCAGACTTAGAATTTATTCAAGCAAGAATCTATTTACTTAGTGATCAGCATATAAATTAATTTTGGCCATCCTCTTACATTATTTATTCTTAGCTCTGAAATAACTATTTTTAATCAACGTCGATAGTTTTTAAATTAGTAAATTCTTGATCTAAAATGCTTCAAATGGTCAATTTAATAACTGAATATAAGCAAATTAAAATTAAAATATTTGATTTTTTAATCATTATTTAATCAAACAAAACATTTTGAAATTAGTCTTGCAGATTTCAAAGTCAAAGCTTTTCTATTCATTTTTTTTTAATTCTCATTTTGTGCTTTCACATATAATGTCAAAGTAGTGCCCTCATTGTGAAATCAGACTTGTTGCACTAATTTTAATAAAAACCTTTGAAAGGGCTATATATGATCAAACCTAAAATTTGACATTAGATTTAGATTTATCTCAAAAATACTTCAAAATGAGGATAGATATTCTTATATTTTGTATCAATATAGTATAGTTAAAATTTTCAATTTTAATTTTTCAGAAGTTTGTAAATTTTATTATTCTTATTATGCTGGAATTCTTAGGGATATTCTAGGATGCTTCAAGAAATTCCTAAGGTCTTTCAAAATTTTGGACGTGTTTAACTCTAATTTTCATTAATTTCAAAGAATTGTGTAGCTCTTGCGAAAAGGTAATATGGGTTTATATAACTAGATAATAGAGTATTCTTTAGATATTACTCTCATCCACGTAGCTATGGTAATACTAAAGCTGATATCTTCAAAATAAAATTTAATAACTTTTTAAAACTCTCTCAAATTCAATGGCTAATGTCCTTTATTTAATGATTTAAGGAAACTTTTTGTCAAAAACCCCTTTTCCTCAATGGTTTTTTTTTTTTTTTTTTTTGGTAAATACCTTTTTCTTCATTGTTAAGCAATGAAATTATACACACACAGCATTTAAAATTTAGGATTTTGAATTTAAAGAAGATAAGGCTTAATAAGAGATAGATTACACAAGTGAGAGCTGTCAAATAGTAGAGAGAGAGAGAGAGCGCTTTCAAAATCATTTGCAACTTGTTACTGTTAATTGAACCTTTTTGCCATTTGTTCCAATAACTAGTTTTGAATTCTTTGAGTTCTATTTTGCCAGTTGTAATGTAATTGTTTCCTTTGAAATCTTCTGGTAGAAATGCCCCTTTGTGATCTATAACTATCATTTCTCTTGAATTTCAAATTTTGTAAAATCATAGTGCTTTAATAACGCCATGTGGCTCTATTTAAAGCCATCAATCCTAGCGATAATTTTATAGTGCATGCATTCCCCTTGTATGTCAGCACCCAATTTTGGCCTAGGGATTAGAGGTTTCTTTCAATGGGCAGCACCAATTCTTTAGAATAGGCTTTTAGGTATCTCTGGAAACCAAAGTGATTGGACAAACTCTCATTTTTTAGGTCATTCCTATTATGTCCTAATCTGGCATTCTAAATCCACGATTTTTCCCTAAGATCATTATAGGACTTGTTTTCTTCATCTCCCTATCTTTATTTCCAATCTTGTAGTTTTCTAAATTGTTGTCCCAAGTTTGGTCGCATCTACTTGGAAAATTATGATTTTACCCCTTATCAAAGGTGGACCACTAAATCTTATCATACAATCACCAAATGACCAATCAGGAGTCACGAATGCATCCGAAATGGTCCAAAACCTAGAAATAGAGTGTTTGATCGTCAAATTCCGTCATATCACGTTTAGATGAATCTTGACCCTTGATTTACAATCTTTCAAAATATGATCAAAATACACCCTAAAATATCAATCTGATAACATAGATGTGCTCAGAACATCCCAAATCTTTGAAACAGAATGTTCGTTCATCAAAATCCATTGTTTTGAGTTTCGGCTAATCTCGACCCTCAATTTAGAATCTTTCATATTCTAAGTAAAGTACACATCCGATGATCAATCGGACATTATAGATGGATTCTATATGCTTTGAAACCCTTTGGTAACAGTCACAACCCTCGAATTCCAAAACCTAGACTCTTCATTGCTTCGTGTCAAACCTTAACCATTAGATCTAGTACATTTATGAAAATCAGACCCACCATGATGCTAGGGTAGAGTTTTGATCGAAATTTTCATACACTAAATTTTGACATCCTGTATGCGCTGGATTGAACCTCTTCAATGACATTGGGCACAATATCCCATCCATCTAAATCGAATAAAAAATCTAAATCAAATGGAAAACCAAATCATATAAAATTGAATAATATTTAATACCCCTAAAAAGTTATCATACACTAGCAACTAGCCACTTGTTCATTCTACCCGAATCAGCATGTTCTAAAAGGTCGCATGCACCAATCTTCTTAATATATCCAACCACCTTGCATAAGCTAATAAAATATAATAAAAAAGTAAAAGAAACCCAAAAACCTCCACCTCATCTTTCCTAAAACCAACCCAACTTACCAAGAGGAGTGGAAACTCTATCCCTGTCCAGATTCGCATTCAAAATAAAAGTGGAAGGGAATAAGAGAAAAATACTAGCCTACCATGAATTTCTCAATATCTTTCTCTCTTCAATCCTCCCTATTACCTGCTATGCGTTTTTTCCAAAAGAGGGACTGAGTTTTTTTTTTTTTTTAAAAAAAAGGGGGATTTGGAGGGAGGACGGAACCCCTTCTTGGAGTCGCACTCAATCATCTCTATTCCAAGTATAATCCGAATCAGAAAGGAGGGTGTTGCTCTGAACAAAAACCATCATCACTTGTGCCACATTCCATAAGGCAAGATCATCTTAGTTTATTTTATTTTTATGCTACATAGTTTGAATCTAGTTTGCTTTATGTTATTTTATTATTTGATTTAGTTCATTGCTTATGCTTTTGTTTCTTAATTCATTTTTTTATATATGTTTCATTGATATACTAATGGTGTTATGTACTAGCATATTCATATTTGTTTGAGGAGTTTATCTTAGTCTTTAATGTAAGTGTTTTATATCTCTTGGCTTTTTTTTCTCTTTCTGGAGAAGACCAAGAGCTGACTTTTTCCTAGTATCCTTAACCTCCATTCATCCACCAACCTTTGACCAACCTAAATTAAAAGATTATCCCTGTGTGTGGGCGTGTGCGTGTGTGTGTGCGTATTTACGTGTGGGTGAAACAACGCAAATATGGGGAGACTGTTGATGCGTTCTGTATGCTGTGTTCATGGTGATTGCTCCACCTGTTCTCTTGTGAACTTATATGACCTGATAAGAGCTCGATCTTTTGTTGATGTCGTGATCGAACCTATATCAAATACAGATTTATTGATTTATGTATCCTCATCCCTTTAGTTTTGCTACTATTGTCCCATCAACGGTGTTCAAACTTTTTTTTAGCTGAAGCACACCACTGGCTACCTCCATGGCTCCATCAACACCATCACATATATTCACACTTCCAGTTTTTATTTTTATTTTTATTTTTTTATTTTTTTATGTCAGTTGCCACTTCTTCTACTGCTCTAATATCTCTGTTGATCAACTTGTAAAAACATCCCTCAAATCTAAGTCTTTGACTTCATGGGAGAGTAGAATTCCTAATACAAGCAAACTAGTTAAATTTGGGGAGTATGTGCCTACGGGTATACATAGGTTGGACCAGAGGATGAGCTTGGTACTGGGGCAGCATATGCATACATTGATGCGTAACTCTACCTTAAAGATGCCCCGAGACGAGTTTCCTCTGTGGAAATTCTTGATGGTGGTTACCTCACGTATCATGCTCATGGATATAGAAATTACTGCTGGTATTGAAGCTCACTATCTCAGAATTTTAAGAGATGCAACACATCTACATTGGCACGTTGCATCTTTTATAATATCTTTGCTTCATTGCATGTATCAAGAACATCTTTTGAGGATGCACACCCAAGTCATTAGCAAAAGAAGCAATAGAATATTAACATATAGGGAACATCCTTTGGTCCTAGCTCAATTCAGGTCTGAATCAATCCCAATTGTTCTAAACCGATTGACCCTAATCCTACCAAACTAGACCAACTAATACCAATCCAACCCAATTCAAGCCAACTTAGGCTACACCATTCTAGAATTACTTCAATATGAATATGTCCATTTTCTTTATCATTTCATTATGATGTGTTGTGAGT
>JAOXJP010233212.1:0-10351 GCA_025762735.1 Platanus orientalis | reverse complement strand
AAACCTTTGTAAATTGTGGTGAGTTTGATAGGCTTAACAAATGCAAATGCAAACTAAGTCCAAGTGGTAAAGACAAGCTTGACTCCATTAATGTGTTCTACTATAGCCCCCAACATTCCAATTGTAGGCAGTAATTTCCTTCATAGGTACTCCAAGTGTGGATCTAACATTTTTTTAGTATTGAAGTTGTTGCCTTAGGTAGGTAGTCATGTCACAGAGGATCATTACTATGTTTGTTTTGGCTAAAAACTATTCAGATCTCTAAGTGTGATTTGCAATTGCAGGGTGGCATGACTAATGAACTTTACAACACAATTGCACGTATAACAGATGGATTATTCGAGGGTAAATATACTCTTGCTGCTGTTTGATTTATATTCCTGACATCCTTATGAAAATTTAGTATTTAATACAAGTTTCTTATGAGCTTTTATACTTCTGCAGGCATTGCAATAGGAGGAGACGTGTTTCCAGGCTCAACTCTTTCTGATCATGTTCTTCGGTTTAACATCCCAGAAGTAATTCATTGTTCACAAAATTTACTCCCCCCTAAGAGTTGCTTTGAGGGAGTTTTAGGTCATGACTAGTTTTTCTAATAACCCAAAATCTTTTCAAAAGTCAGCCTGCCTTCTCAAATTTTCTAGCATTTACCCAGAAGCTGAAACCTATTCCTCTGATCTGATTCAGGTAAAAATGATGGTTGTTCTTGGGGAACTTGGTGGGCAAGATGAGTACTCCCTAGTAGAAGCTCTATAACAAGTGAAAGTCAACAAACCAGTGGTTGCCTGGGTTAGTGAAACTCGTGCAGAGCTCTTCAAGTCAGAAGTGCAATTGGGTCATGACGTGAGTTATTATCCAAATGTCTTGGACCATTCTATTTTTGAGCTATTAGTTTTCTTGTCATGTGTGACACCGTTTGAATCAGGGTGCCAAAAGTGGTAGTGAGATGGAATCTGCACAAGCAAAAAATCAGGCATTAAGGGAAGTAGGAGCTGTTGTTCCCATTTCATATGAAGCATTTGAGGCTGCAATTAAGGAGACATTTGAGAAACTTGTATGTGTTAACTATTGTTGAAATATATTAACTATATTAACTCTAATTTTAGGAAAGATGGTTAATTGTTTTATTTAAAATGGTATCATAGCAGGTTTTAGGTCACGAGTTCAAATTCCCCATGGGCACAATTATTCTCCCAGCCTCTCTGTGCACATGTATGCATGTTCTATGGACTCGCACCTAGCTCCCCCACGTTCATTGTCAAGGAGAGTCCCTCCTCATGGGGAGTGTTGAAATATATTAAGTATATTAACTCTAACTTCTCCTAGAGATGGTTAATTGTTTTATTTAAAAACGGATGGGACTAATGGCACCCCTAAAAATTCCCACCACACTCCCTTTTTTATCTTTATTTTTTTTCCTTTATACCCTTCCCCTAAAACATCCCCTACCTAAAATACCCTCCCCTTCATTTTCCTCTCCTCTCTGGTGCCGGCGGCAACCCACCCCCTCTCCCTTTTCCTACTTCTCTCTCTCTCCCTCTTCCTCTTTCTCTTTCTCTCCCTCCCTCTCTCTCTCCTCTCTCTTCCTCTTCCTCTTCCTCTCTCTCTTTTCTCCTCTCCCCTGTTTTTTTTTTCACCCCTACCCAAACCTGAAGGTCCGAATGCCTAAAAAAAAAACAGGGAGAGGGAGGAGAGAGAGAGAGGAAGAGAGTTGCCGGAGAGAGGAAGAGGAGAGAGATGAGAGGGAGAGATACGTCAGGGAGAGAGAGGGAGAAGGGGTATTTTGGAAATGGGGTAAAAAAGGGGGAAAAAAAGATGGGGGAGTGTGGTGAGTGGTTTTAGGGGTACCATTAGTTCATCCCTTTAAAAACTATAATATGACTATAGAATCTAAGTAAGGATGGTTCTTTCATTTGTTTTCCCATGGATGGGAAAACAAATTCCATAAACTCCATTACTATTTCCTTTGTCTTAGGTCGAAGAGGGGAAGATTACACCAGTGAAAGAAGTTGTGCCTCCTCAGATTCCTGAGGATCTCAATATTGCAATTAAAAGAGGGAAAGTCCGTGTTCCTACCCATATTATCTCTACCATCTCTGATGAAAGAGGTTTGTTCGACCTTTTCTGTTTCTCATCTTAGTATTGAGGGGCATAAGCAAGAAACATGTTGCATTAATATTTTTCTTGTCCTATTTGCAGGTGAGGATCAACATTATGCTGGTGTGCCAATGTCCACCATTGTTGAACAGGGTTATGGTGTGGGTGATGTTATCTCACTTTTGTGGTTTAAAAGAAGTCTTCCCTGTAATTGTACAAAGTTTATTGAGGTAGGTTTAATGTTCATATGAACCTTCTTTTTCCATCTATAATTTGTTTGCATCAATACTTCTAAATTCAATTTGACCCTTCTGTCCCTGTTAATTTTTTCATGGAACAATCACTTTTTTTTTTGTTGATTAATATGGGGAACAAAAGTTTCTCACTAAAATATGTGGTATTGGTAGATTTGTATCATGTTATGTGCCAACCATGGTCCCTGTGCCTCTGGTGCTCACAACTCAATAGTTACAGCAGGGGCTGGAAAGGATCTAATTTCCAGTCTTGTCTCAGGTAAATTTCTTGATCCATTAATAGTGCATTTGTTTATGCTTCCTTGCTATAAGGATTCTCCAGTTTTTTCCCTTTTTTTTTTTTTTGAGAGGTAAATAAGAATTTAGCAAGAAAACAAATTCACCTAGGAGGTGAAAAAAAGTGAAAAACTATACAATCTCTCTCCAAAAGGAATACCAAACAAACTCCTCAAATTAAACAAAATTAGAAACCCAATAAAATAAGAGACCTAAAGATGCAGAAATAGAGATTTACAGGATACCGAGATCTTATATTTGAAAGTTTTGTTGTTCCTCTCCTTTTATGAACCCAGCAAATGGCCCCTAGCAGCCAATGCCAAATGATCTATTTTTCGGTGATAAAATTTTCTATTTATTATGGCACACAACAGAACAGAGCGGATCAGATTCAAGTTTGAAATAACATGAAACGAAATGAGAAAATAGCAAATGGCAAAAAATAATCACACAACACAGAGTTTAATGTGGTTTGGCAAGATTGCCTACATTACATTCACGAGTGAAGACATCAAGAATTTTGACTAAAACGGAAAACAAATAGACTACAAAAACACAAAGATGAGTTCCTAAAATCCAAAGGCGAAACCCTAAATCCCTCGTATATGCTTCTTTATAATAACAGCATGTAAACCCTACACCCTAAAATGGGTTAAATCTCCAAAATGCCCCCTCAAACCGGTTTGGCTTGTCACACCGAAATCAGGTCAATTTTTTTTTACAAAGATTCCCTTCTGATTAGGTACGCATGGGCAGGTGTGAAAATGGTGCTAAATGCACCTAGGCCGGACACATCAGTCCCAAAAAGTGAAAAGCATACCCCCCAAAAGTGTAAATCATTTTTTTGGGACTGATGTGTCAGGCTCAGGCCTAGTTGCTTTTAGCAACCCTTTCACACATCTTTTGTGAACACCAAATCCGAGGCCCAAAGAATCTGGTCATACGACTCATACCACGTCATACAAATGGGCTGTATTCAGGTTGAATTCAAGACACTTCCCTAAAACACTCCTAATAGCTCAAGTTGTTGAATTAAGAATGGAAGTTTGTCCGAGTTGTTTTATAATGAGATTCTGAAGTGAATGAGTTTCTGAAACAGGTTTGCTTACCATTGGTCCCCGATTCGGTGGGGCCATTGATGATGCAGCTCGATACTTCAAGGATGCCTGTGACAGGGTGAGCTTTCATAGTTTTTACATGTTACCAGGGTTAATCACAGGATACAAACTGTATGTCACAACAAAAAAATGTGGAATACTAAGATGCTATCATCTTGATGTTTCTTCTCAGCGTCTTTCACCTGACGAATTTGTTGAATGCATGAAAAAGAAGGGTATTCGTGTACCAGGAATTGGGCACAGGTACGGAGCTTCTGTAATATTTTCATTGTGCTTTAATTGAGTTAAAATAGTTGAAATATATTAAGTTTACTAACTCTAACCTCTCTTACAACCTTAAGGTTTTAGGAGGGATCATTAAATGTTTTATTTAAGATAATTGTAGACACCTAAAATTTGTACAAACTGCAAAAGGGCTTACGCGCTCACAAATGTAGGGGTGGCAATGTTTGACACAACCTACAAACCCAACACGAAAATAAGCAAATTAGGGTTTACCTTAAATGTGTCTCGGGTCAAAACAGGTTAATCCATTTTGATATGATTAATGAATGGGTCAGGTTAGGGTTGAGCCAAATCGTCTTATACTCTTACCTTGACACTAACACAAACCTGACTTGTCAGGACGAATTACTATATAACCCGCAAACCCAACATGACCCAACACAAAAATAAGCAGCTTAGGGTTGACCCTAAACGTGTTTCGGATCAAAATAGGTCAACCCACTTTGACATGATTAATAAATGGGTCAAGTTAGGGTTAAGCCATATAATCTTATACCCTTACCTCGACACAACATGAACCCGATCCACCAACACGAATTGCCACCCCTACACAAATGTATACAAAAAGTCAAAACTCCATAAATGAGCTTCACACTCATAAAGTAAACCCAGCTACAAAGACAAATTTATTGGGCCCAGTCCGGGTTTTAAACAATAACCCATAAGGCCACCATGGTATCAGAGTAGTTGAGGTCTCCAGTTCAAATTTTCTCTTGGATGCAAGTATTCTCCGGCCAGGTTCTCTATGCACATATGTGCACTTTTTTTAGTATTTGCACCTAGCTCCCTTTCATTCATTGTCTAAGGGTGTCCCCCTTGAGGGAGAGTGGATTTTGTCTGCCTCCCTTAACAAACACTTGGTCCATTGGGCATGAGGGGGCGGACACATCAGCACCGAAAAGTGAAAGTGATTTACACTTTTTGGGGGTGCACTAATCACTTTTTGGCACTGATGTGTCCATTCCCTGATGCCCAGCGGACCAAGCATTTTTGAAGGGAGGCGGACAAAATCCTTCCCATCTTGTGAGGGAGTGTTGAAATAAATATAAAGTATATCAACTCTAACCTCTACTACAACCTTAGGGGTTTAGGAGGGACAGAAGACAATTGACTCAAAGTTTCTAAGTAATGCATGAAATCATACAACAATTCAATTACTGTTAAAGTGATTTTGGTACATCAAAAAATTCAATTCTCATCAGTATGTTGGATTCTTTTGTTGTTATTGTACTTCAATTTCTATTGTAATTGTTATTTACTTGTTGAAAAGGGTCAAGAGAGGAGACAACAGAGACAAGAGAGTAGAGCTACTACAAAAGTTTGCACGCACAAATTTCCCTTCTGTGAAATACATGGAATATGCTGTTGAAGTAGAAATCTATACCCTGTCGAAGGCGAATAACCTGATTCTCAATGTTGATGGAGCAATTGCGTCCATTTTCCTGGATATCCTTGCCGGCAGTGGAATGTTCAGCCAGCCAGAGATAGATGAGATCATTGAAATTGGATATCTGAATGGCATTTTTGTGCTAGCACGCTCCATCGGTCTTATTGGGTGAGGATGAGTATTTATTTATTTGGGTATGGTAATTTGGGCCCACTTGACTGCTGTACTTGGTGGGCCCGCACTGTGACTAGAGAGGCAGGCAATGACTTACACTACACACAAGGGGATTTGACTCATGGTCTTCCTCGTGGAAGGATGATGCTTCAGCCCCCACCCAAGCACAGATGATACAATTGGAAATGAATATCTTTTATGTTTGTTCTTTAACCAAAGTATACAGGCCTCTTAGAGCACCTGACTAAATCTTGGGGAGTTGTGGAGTCTCTGCCTTTCCAATGTACTTGGTAAATCAGCTGTATTTTACACTTGGGCAAGTGATCTGAGGGGTACGTTTCGAAATCAGGACCTCCTCTTTGTGAGGCATGATTCTAGCCAACTATGCTACCCCTCGGGGTTAAAAATTGTTTTGACCCCCTCACTTTCACCATGGAAGGATGAGCCAAGCTGTACAAAGCATGGCTCAGCTCGACTCGTTGACACCCCTAGATCAAACCTATAAAGTCAACTGGCCAAAATGAGGCTCAAATATAGCTCAATTATATCTCCTTGAAGCTGTGATTATTTAATCCTTCCTTAGATACCGCAGGCATACCTTCGATCAGAAGAGATTAAAGCAGCCACTCTATCGTCACCCTAGGGAGGATGTTCTCTATGCCAAGTGACAAGTTTTCATATAATAGGCACAACCAGAAGGAATTTTCTCCTGCGGCTTATAACCTGTTAAGGTCCTGTCTACCGGTGGCATAACATGATTGGTGGGAAAAAGTGAAAATCATCTTTCCAAAAATGTAATTCACTTTTTTTCTCCGATAGTATAGTGCCACATGTTAGACAGGACCTTGGCGCAACACATCAGGTTGGCTTTCAACATTTTTTTTTTTTAATTTTTTTGTGGCTCTGCAATTTCATGGTGATTATTAAAGTTTTAAGACTCGTATCTTTATCGCTAATCACAATCTGCACACGTCATTTAATAGCTCCCTGAGAAATCATAAATGATGACTATTAATTAATATATATATTAGTTGGTTCCTCTAAAACTGATTCTGATTTCTAAGCAAGGGAGAGAGAGAGAGACAGCCTTTCTCAGCCTTTTGGCTAAGATCACGTATAGTATATGTTCTTAATAGTATAATATCCTGAAAATATTAGGTAGTAAATCAGCTTTTCCTGATGTATTAGAATGACATCAGGGGTGAACACATCAGCTTTGAAAAGTGATAAGCATCCCCAAAATGTGAAAATCACTTTTTGGTACTGATGTGCCAGTCCCCGATGTCATTCTAATACATCAGGAAAAACTGATTTCTGTAGCTAATTCCAATCCGCAAATTGCTGATACGGGGACCATCTGTCTACATGATATTAAATTAATTTTTCTTGGGAGAGGTCTCACCATAATAGCAAATTGTGGCCATCGTCTGATTGTCCATCCCTGAGGATTGTGAATGGATAAAAAATGCTCACCTTAACGAATGCTAACCACTGCTCCTTGTCAGGTGGAAGGCACATCAGCGCCAAAAAGTGAATATGCACCCCCCACAAAAGTGAAAATCACTTTTCAATGCCGATGTGTCCACCTCTGACAAGGAGCGGTGATGAGCGTTTGTTAAGGGAAGGGTTCATAAACCGATCCCTGAGGATTTGGTAAAACCAAAGAAAGTTATCCTCAAATAGGACTAATACATAGCACCAAAAACTGAAAAGCACCTCCAAAAAGTGTAAATCACTTTTTTGATGCTGATGTGTCAGTCACATCAGTCCTACTTCATGGTGACTTTAATTGGTCCTACCGAATCTGAGGCGGTCACCCATGCGCTGCACCATTGGATGGGCCCACACCCTTAAAAAAAGGGGGTGAAATCGTATGCACCACGCCCCTTGATGGGACACTAGATTAAAAGGGAGAGGAAATCAAAAGATTTTGAATCATTTAGTCTCAATGGACAAGTATTACTCCATTACCAATCAATGCATGACGTGTGGCCTGACAAAGGGTGTTTTAGTCAATGCACATGGGTCAAAGATCATATTACAGTAATTACACGATGACTAAGTACTTGTGCATTTGTTAATATACCATTTGTCACACGTGAGCATTGAATGGAGTGAAAACTGTCCTTTCAGACTGGAGATGACATGAACTCGAATCAAAATGCTCAAGGGTACAGAGATAAACGTCTTATCAGCTGTTGGAATTTCTCATAAATATGATTGGCCACGTGTGATAATTAATTTCAATTTCTTACTATTAACTGTTTAACAACCATGATACAATGGAATGGATGGTATCCATAATTTCGGGCTGGGATTTGGTGTGTCCCCTTAAAAAACGCCAAAGGTCTACCCTGTATGAGGGGTGGACAGATCAGTGTTGGGAAGGTGATTTACACTTTTTGGGAAGTGCTTATCATTTTCCGGCACTGATGTGTCCACCCCTAATGTAGGCAAACCTTAATCCTCAGGGCCATGGAGAGCTTCAATGTTTTAACATAAATTTTCTAAATTTCATATTTTTTTCAATCGTGATTTCCTTTCACTCACTCTATGTCAAAGGAAGATAAGTGATAGTAGCTACTGTAGGAGAGCCCAGATCATCTCCTGCTCACAAGAAATTTTGCAACTTACTGTGACATACAGTAGGGGTGATAATGTTTAAATGACTTACAAACCTGACACAAAATTAATGGCTTAGGGTTTACTATAATCGTATCAAAGAGGGTTGATCCACTTTGACACGATTAATAAATGGGTCATGCTTGGGTTGATCAATATAGTTGTATACCCTTAATTCAATATGACACGTCGAAACAGGTTAACCCATTTGACACTATTAATAAATGGGCCATGTTTGAGCTGTTACATATAATGGTATATCTTAACTCAATATGGCAAGAACTCAACCTATCGACACTAGTGGCCACCCCTAAACCCAATTCATGATTTATATGTCTATTACAAGGTAAACCATGAGAAAATGAGGGAAACTATACTTTAACCCTACTTTCATGTGGATACCAGGTGAAAAAACTTGATAAAACTACCTAGGGTATTAAACCTTTTCCATGTTTTACCATTTCTTCGTATATTTCTTCAATTCACTTATTCATATAAAAAGGGATAGGAATATAAGAATATGAGGAAAAGGGGAAGGAAAGAAATGAATAGTGACTATTCTTTGCTTTTCTTTTCTCTCATTTTTTTTTTTTTTTTTTTTTGTAGTTTTACTTTTTCCTCTTCTTCCATGGTTTAGACCGGATTAAGAGAACAAAAACAAAAGCAGAAATGAATAATAATTTTTCTTTTCTTTCTTTAAGTCATTTTTCTACAATTTACCTTGTAACAGACAAGGATACCACATTTTTCAATAGAGACGGTGGTATGGGATTTAGGGACTTCCATCTTCTTAACCATGTCTTGCTGACAAAACAGTATTGGTGGCTTTAGAGTCAACTAATGACATCTATCTACTATCCCAACACACACTTCCTCCAAACAAAACCTAACCGTTCCGGCTCATGGGCTTAGCAAAGCCTACTTCATGTCTACCACGTCCTCCTCAGAGGCTCTGTATGAGAAGTATCACCAATCAGTAGCCTCAATGTCTAGGAAGCCCCTTGGATCTCATTCTTGAATGAATTCTCAATCTAACCCCCCGCTCTGCCAACCCTTCTCCATCTTTCCCCCATTTTACCTCATATCTCTCCCCACAAACGGGATACGATCTTAAAAGTTAAACTTAATGTATACAGGTCCTGAGACTCCCCTCTATGGATCCATGAGAGGACGGGTATGTTTATAGTTAAAATCGCATACGCCCTCCTCGCAAGCGATCAAGAAAACCTTCTCGCCTATCCACCTCTGCACCCCCCCCACCAACCATGGAAAACCATTTAGCATTCTCACACGCCACTAAAGATCAAACTCCTATTATGGCATCTTTATACAAACTCCCTCACCGTCGTACGAAACCTTACCAACCGTGGAGTACCTATTGACCCAAAGTATGTCCTATGCAACCATTCTAAGGAAATCGTTGAACATTGCTTCTTTGGTTGCCCTCTTGTGAATGTCGTGTAGTCCTGCCTCCTCCTCACCATCCATCACAATACCACCTCCCATATGTCCCCAGTCAATCAACTCATGTACTTATTTCCCCCAAATCTCATGACCAAACAACTTCGACAAAAACACATCAAAACAATGGGGTTTATTTGTTGAGTCATATAGATTCATAGGAACAAAATATGTTTTCATAACTTTCCCCTAAATGTAAGTTCCATTATTTCTATTGTTGACAGGTTGTCCAAGAAATGGGAGTGGCTGCCCCCTACAAGATGCCATCCACTTCGATCTAGCATAGCCCGCTCTTAGGGAGTTTTTTGTGATCCTCCTCCACTTCCGAGTGTTATATCAATAAAGGTGAATGAGATTTTTTCCCCCAAGTCACGAGTTGTCAACATTGCAACGATAACATGCGCTCTTAATCAAGACATGGTGGAAGGTTTAGGGATTCAGAAAATGGAAGTATCGACCCCTTTTGAAGCTTAGATGGAAGCCATCTTGTTGAGCATTTCCCTTGCTAAAAGGTTCAATAAAACTGGGGTCTGCATCCTAAGTGATGCCCAGTTAACGAATTTTTTAATCAATGGTCCACTAAACCGGTGTCCATGGCATGTTCACCAATGTTTTTTCATCGGTAAGAATCCGTTTGGGTTTATATGTCGTCCCCAATTGGATTATATACCCCCTGT
>JAOXJP010233211.1:0-10351 GCA_025762735.1 Platanus orientalis | reverse complement strand
CCAATGTCGGTCCATTGGTGGGTAATGACCTAGATAAGGGCTCATGAGAGTGATGTATTGGTGTAATGTCGTGTCCTTAGTCTCATTTTGTGAAAGTATAAAATAATAGAGATGTATTGCATACAAGTTGTTCAAATGTGAGTTTAGTCCTACTAACTAATTCAAACTGCCTTAAAGCTAAGTGAGCATGTTCTCTATCCTATGCATGGTAATTTAGAATGAATGTTAAAGATGTAGTGTTATCCTAACTAACTAATGAAGTGACCTAAGTCTAATTTAAAGCAAGTAGACATGTGATTAGGCAAGTAGACATGTGAGCATTTATATAAGAATGTAAAAGCATGTATTTGACATAAACCAAGACTTACACATGTAGAGATTAAATGAGTCCCTAGCAGAGTCACCATTCTATGGACGTTGGGGTCTGGGGGGAGGCGTTGGACGCCCTTGCCCCACCTATGGTTTCTGGGCCCACTCTTCGGCACGCGATGCTAGTGTGTAAGAGGTTCTTAACCCTTCTATGCAAGGGTTAGGCTTTGCTTAGAGTCGCCACCAACTCAGGGTTAACTAATGGAGTTGGACATCAATTCTCAAAAGTCTACACCCGAAAGTCTAAGGGTTTAACACCTAATACTAGTCTACAGCTGAGATTGGGGGTAAGTTGTTTGGTTGCATTTAGGGAAGATGTTAGGTACCCCAAATACCCGCCCTTTTAGAGCGGCTTCTCCCATTCATACAAGTCTTAAAGTATATCAATGCCAATGCCTTGTGAATTCTGAATTATGTGTTTGTTGGATTTTTCTCAGGCTTAATGCTTGATTTTACCTCCAACGCCTAAATTTCTAATGCCTAAATTTAATTCAGGTTGAAATTCAGGCATTAGTTTTTGAAAAATCTAGAAACTGTTCTTTATACTACCCTATTCTAATCACAAGAGACCCCTAATGGATTGGACTGTTAGAGGGATGGTAGAACCCTCTAAATTACTTATAGTTTGATTCTTTAGGGTTAAGTTCAACCCCAACATGAAGGAGAGAAAGGGGAAGAATTTGTATTTTTCTGTCTTTCTGGCTTAACGCCTAATTTTAATTTAAGGTAAAATTCAAGCACTTGGAGCTAATCAGGTCAACATGTGTAGGTGATCTTTTAGGATGGTTTAGTGGGTCCCAGTGTTGTGGGACCCTAGTTTAGGTTAAGGGAAGTTTCCTAGGGTTACACTATGCAACCCTAGGGGTCAAGGCCTCTACCCACATAGAGATATGATATGCCAAAGTAAGCTACTTGGTCATCTGTTACAAGCCTAACACCTATTTTTTGGTCTGACACCTAAATGTTCAATACCTGAATTTAATTCTGGGGAAATTTAGGCATTGGGTGCTGAAATCAGTAATCAACTTTGTTTTTTGGGCCACAAAGGTGGGGCCTAGAGGGGGTGGGGTTTCTCTTGGGTCTTTACATTACAACTAGGTTGCACATACACTTAACCAATTTTGAAAAACATGATTTTTAACCCAAGCTTAGTGCCTGAAATTCACTCCAATGCCTGAATTTCCTTCTTAATACATGAAATTAAATTCAAGTGTTAGGAAGAAAATAAGGGCCTACAAAGGTGTACATGCACGAGATTGAATTCCAGATGTCATTGTAGCCATGGGACAGGTCTAGAGAAGGTCAAGGCTCCCTGGGGTGGGTCTTAGATCTCAATGCCTGATCTTTCTCTTAACACCTATTTGTTCAATACTTGAATTTTAATTCCATAAAATTTAGGTCTTAGTTATTGGGAGAAAATCCAGCAGCTAGATTTCTTGAATTTGAAGCCCTTAGGGTTTTAAAAAAATGTGAAATTATGTATAATGATAGACAACATATATAAGAACAACATATAAAAAATTAGATTTTAGATCATGCATACAAAATTTAAACAAAAAATCACAAATATTCAACTAAACTAGGTCATTAAAGACCCAGATTTTGGGGTCTGTTTGGAGGGCCATCTTGAGGCCTTCCATAGCTGCTAAAATTATGAAATTAAATATACTAACTAGCATACATGTCTAGTCTAACATTCCCAAATTTTAGCTCTAGCAGATTTATACAAAATTCACAAAAAATTCTACACTAAGGCATGCTCATAAATGGAAGCAAGTAGAGGTTGTTGAGCCTCTACTGTGTAACCCAAATTGAAGCAATCAATTAGCATAATTTGGACAGTATAACAACATGTAAAACTAGCATATAAACATGGGGATAATGAAATTGGGTAGGGTTTAGACTTACCTTGGGTCCAAGTGGCCTAGGGTTTGCACAAATCCTTCTTCTTCCTCCTCTTCTTCTCCTCTCTCTTTTGGGATTAGAGTTTCTTGTTGACAACCCCTTGCTGCATGAATTTGGGGCTATTTATAGCCCTAATTTGAACCAACATGTGGCTAGGGTTTGTTTAGAATGGAGGCTAGGATTAGTTTTGGGGGATGTTGAGTGTAGGGATAGGATTTAATCTAAAATGGGTGGCTAAGGTTCAAGGATTTTGTGCTAGGTGATTTGGTTGAATGAGAGGCTGGGATTAATACCAAGATCTGATGTGGAGGGTTGGGATTTTAGTGTGATAGTTCACTTGGATAGGTGAGGTGGACAAAGGGAGTGGGAGATGTCATTTGATGGCATGTGGTTGGTTGTAATTTTCAAGGGGGGCAACAAGATGCCAAATGGGAGCATATGAGAGGCTCTCTAGGGATTTGAAATTCATCATTTAGATCCAAGGGTGAGGGGTGAGGGTGCACATTGGAAGATTCTAATCCAAGGGCTACCATTTTATCTCTTAAGGTGTGAATGCATTAAATGCCATTAATGAGCTAAGTTTGAAAAGTCTTAGCTCATTAATTGGATATTTATTGCTTTTAGGGTTTTTGAACCCTTTCTCTGCCGTCAAGCCTCACGAGCTCTTGAGCTCAAAAGTTGGTAAGCTTAATGTCATTTTCTGAGGTTGCAGATACTCCGGTCGCATTGGACCAGTTAGAACCAAATTACGATAATGGCAATGGGATGAAATTAGGGTTTTTCTTACCTAAAAAGCTCTCATATGTACTTTGAAAGGGCAAGATAATAAAATTGATCCTATAAATTGTCAAGTGAAAATGGTTCCTGATCCAGGTGAGCCATAGCCTCTGACTACATTGAATTACGATGCTTGAGCAGAAAGCAGAAAACTGGGTCAAAAACCCTTTTTTGAGCAGTTGGAAAATATTGGACTGAAAGTGCTGTTGATTTCTTTGAAAATGTTTGTTATACGCCATGTTTGGGGGATTTGAAGCTTGGGGAATCCTAGAGTTACAGAAGTTGACAGATTGGCTTTTGGATTCCCAAGCAGTTGTTGAGAGATTTTTGAAGTCGGGTTGCTTGGAGAGATTGAGTTTTATAGCTACCTGAAGAATGGTGGGATTGAGCTATTTGACATTCTTTGATATTCGAGTCGGTGAAATGATATTTTGAGGGTAGGGGTGAAATTGAGAAAATGGGCCTTGTTGCATTATGAGTTCAGGAGAATTTTAAGGGCATTTTGCGTGCCAAATATAGATGAAAAGTGCGTTATCTTGGCTTGAGCATAAATGATGGAGTGGGCCATAGGATTTTTGTAATCTAATGCGAAATTGATAGTTTGGAGGCCCTAAATTTACTGTGGGGTGGCCACTAATAGACTGAGTTTCTGAATTTAGGTGCACTCTCAGGAGTTGGTTGAGCACCTGATTTTTGGACCTGATTTGTTGCTCTTTTTGGAGTATTTGAGGGAATCTGAGTAGTTAAGTTTTATAAAAGTTCATGCTCCTTAGATAGTTTTTCAAAGGCCTCGTGATTTTGGAGAGATGGACACTAGCTGATTTTGATTTAGAGGTTGGAGAACATTCTAGCTCCATATGAGCAAAATGCAGTCAAACAGCTTTTTGACCCTTTGGGGGAAGATTTAAGATTTTACAAAGGTTTGAGATTTTGAAGTTCTCTTCTTAGACCTGAAGATTTGAAGCTAAGACCAAGGCTGAGATACAACGATTGACCTTTTTGGATTCAGAGATCAGATAAATCTCTGAGAGCTCTTGTAGGGGTCATTTCTTTGTTAGGATTATCATAAGTTGAGAAATTAGCTATTGTTGTTTTCAAGCAATATCTACTCTGTGATGAGTTCCTCAGAATTGGGAGACTCAAGGATGCATATGATCTAAAATTACACCATTTGGATAATGGGAGAGGTTTTAGGGGTCTTTTATGGGTTTAGGGGTAAATTATCTGAGGTGAAAAGGGTAAAATGGTAATTTTCTTCCAACGGGTAAAAAAATCTGAAAATGAGGATTCTGCGCTTGTGATGCTTCATGACAAGAAGGCTTATAGGCGAGAGAAATTCAGTGATCTGAGTGGTAGATAGTGAGTTATAGGCTTTTGAAGGAAAGAGGGTAAAATGATAATTTTTCTGTCTATGATGCTTTTCTAAAGAAAGACTTACAAAATGTGGAAAACTCATTGATGACATGGATGGAGTTCTCATATGTGGACCCTCAAAGACCTGTTGATGCTTTTGTGAGAGATTAGGGTTTGTCTTGAAATGGTGCATTTGGATTGTAATAAGGTGTTTTTGACGAGTTCATTCGTGACTAAGAGTATCTAGAAAGACTTCTTTGGGAATGCCTAACCTCCTAGGGTCCAGTTTTGCTCTTCCTAAACCAAGGGTGCTTAGAGTCTTGATGTCTAAAAGCTGTTATGTTATCGTTATGCTATCAAATGACCCGAGTCAAAATTTGGGTGCTGACAGATGCCCCTCTTTGGTATGTGTGGCTTTGTCGCATATAGCAAAGAAGGAAGTGCCCTAATTTTGACTTGGGACAGACCATGTTTCTTCCTTGTATATAACTCATGGATATTGGGTGGGTAGCATTTCAAACATAGAACAATTTTAGCTCAAAAGCAGTGATGGGCTGAATTGGTTCTTGACTTTGGATCAAGGTTTTGAAATGAATTTGCTTTCAAAATGCCTTCTCGAGTTGAAAGTAGGATCCTTTGGTGTTTGGTAAATTCCTTCATTCTGATTTTCAAAAGTGGGTATTTACCGAGGGAGGGACCTTCTCTATTTTGGAAAGATGGGTTATCCATGAGTTCTATGCAAGCAATTAACATTTTCTCTAGCTTCTTGGGTGTTACTGTTAGTATATGTGCTGCATCAGGAGACATGTAAGTCATTGACATCAAGCATAACTGTTTAAAAACATTTTGAAAAACAAGTCATGCAAAAGCTGTGAACACACAAACCATTTAGATGACTTATGCACTTGTATTTGCTTTTGGCTAGCTTGATGATTTAATTTGTTTGAATTGTTTAAAGTTTTTTATGAAGTTTGCATACTGACATGCTTTATATTTGTCGTATTGAGTGATCATTGGTTCATTTGTGAAGTTGCTTGCTCAAACGTCTTCTTGTGATTGTCCTTAAGAGTTTTAATGGGACTCAACAAGGGATGCTAGTGAAGCTTTCCCTAGAAAAGCTATGGAAAGTGTATGTAGTCATGATTGAACACTGCTCAATTTTACATTAATCATAGTACATGTACGCTAAATATTACTTCTGAAGACATGTGTGGCTTTACATCAGTCATATGATACCTAGCAAGATCGATCTACAACATTGCCCTTGTCCCACTCGGGCAAACGTTGTATTTTACCGGACTCAAAGAGATTTTGGAAACTCTCTATAGAAAAGCTATGAGGCCTTAGAGGGTCAATGCTACATATCCATAAAGCGATGGTTACATAAGCTATGGATTGATCCATGACAATATTTTTGTCCTACTTAAATATTGTCAAGGCGAGGGGACGTGCAAGGAAGAATTTATAACAACTTTCTTGATAGCAACCTAGTCTTTGCTAAAGTAGGTATAACACACAATGTTTGAAGGTGAATGCAACACATGCTTATGTCCCAATAAGCAGGCATCACCGAGGTCAGTGCTAACAGGTTGGTCTGTTGAGCAATAACCGTCAAAACTTACAGAGAAATGTTGTTGCACTTTTTCCCGAGAAGCTATGGAAGGGCTTTTCTCACAAGTAACCTGTGCTGTGAAAGTACTACTTAAACTTGATAGTTGTTTAGACTATGGCTAGAAGTTAGCATTTCAGAGACTTGATGGATCAAAGTGTGGAATTGCTCGTTGTTTGTTGCCGAGCAGATGTCATGGGGTGGCCATTAGTAAATCATGCGGTAGATAAAGTACTAAACAAAATGGCCGATGCAAGGTAAGCCATTCAAAAGTATGGACTGAGCTATGCCAAAATTTGAATTCGAAGGGTGGCTTGGTTTGGAAGTGTAGAGAGATGTTATGAGCTCTCTCCTGCGAAGCAGTGGTGGGTTTTTCTCACAGGTAACTCATTTCCTGTGAGGAGAATTCTTCAAGCATGATAGCAGTCCAGCTATGGCCTTAGGAATTACAGTCTTTATGGATTGAATTGTGATATGTGTTTACATCCTCATAAACAGACATCACAGGTGGGTCATACCTTACAGTCTATGGGCCTCAAATTTTGCACGACGGGTAAATCCTTTTTGAAAAGAGACTTAACTGTTGTAGAAAAAATCCCACGTGATTAGGAGTCGCCACTAGTCTTTCTAATGATGTGACTGGACATCTGTTTTGAAAACAAAAAAAGTTTAAGTTTTAAAAATGATTTGAAATGTTTGACTCCACACTTAAACTGGTCAACTCCCAAAAATTCTAAGGTAAGTTGTTCGTTTACGAGTTGGGGAAGGTGTTAGGCACCCCACCTCATCCGCTTTCGCGGTTACCTACTTTAAACCCACTACAGTCTAATAGTCAATCTTTATTTATCAACTATTCATCTCACCCATTGCCTTTTATCTCATTTTATTGAGATTAGGCAGGGAATCCACATGCCATTTCTATCAAAATTTTGGCAGCATAACGGCTGTAATATAGACCCCTGGGGATGAATAGTGATCTCCATGTCACTTTCTTTAATAACCTGATAGTCCACATATCAACAAAAGCACTCCAAATATATCATACATTTACCACATCATCACTATTCACCTGACAGCTCCATATCCATATACCATTCACATTCCTCACACACACAAATATCTATACAAATTAAAGGAAGTGAATCAAGTTATCCAAATATAATACATAACTCAAAGTCCACAAGTATCAAGTCACCGATCAAATAAGCTAGTTATTTTAGGTAGGTTGATATACCATTTACCACTTTGCAAAAGGCTTAATAACTAGTTCAGCTGCACTATAACCCTACAACTATGGTCTCGGGATATCTCCTACACAAAATGGCTTGCAATTAGAAAAATGCTCTATTAAAGAAATGGAAGTAAAATAAGAGGATTAAGTTGATGACCATACCTCTTTTGATGCTTTTCATACAACTAAGAAAACCACGAGAGGTTAGTATCAAGTAATAACATTTATTTATATGAGTGAAGAAATGGAACCATACCGTAAGCAAATGAAAGAGGACGCCTATTGACAAAGTATACAAGTTGAACACTCATATAATCTAAAAGAATAGGATATCATATAAACTAAAAGAATAGGATGTGGATCTCCATGATCTAAAAACCTTGGGATACAGACTACCCAAAAGATTAATTCAGATTTCAGTCCAAGAGAAAGGATATAAAGTTCATATGAAGCTCAAAATGGTTAACAAAATATGATATTGAGGGAAACCATGGTTGCAAACTGAGTGGACCAAAATTGTCATTATCGCTAGTACATGGATTATATGTGAAGCTCAACTCTTTTAATGTTGTATGAGCTAAACTTAAATTCTCCTTGAATATTCTACAAAGTCGAATGGAATTCCTTAATCCAAGTGCATTATTGTCAAAAATACATATATACACAAAATAACGAGAAGAAAAAAAAAAGAATTAAATAAATGAACTAATATAATAAATTGGAAGAATCCCTATCCAATACAATGGTATATTTACAAATTTCTTAGCATTAGGAGAAGAGAAATAAAGTTTAAACATGACAAAATTTATTTGAATGGAATTTGGTTTTTCAGCAAAACAAGACAAGGTCACTAAATGGTGTTTTGGATTCCATACAAGGAAGGGCAAGCTGAAAACCATATGTGTAAGAAGAATAAAAAGTAATAACTTCATACAAGAAAAGTTTAGAAAATGAGGCAAACCAAAATGTTAAAAAATACACTCAATCCTCATGAAATCCTTACCAAGATTTCTCGGGACATCAGTTGGTACAACATGAACAAAAATAATCCATTAAAGAACTATTGTATGGTGGTGTACCCATTGGTGCAAACACACCATTGTCATTTCCAGCAGTAGCACTATCAAAATATAAGGCATTTCAAGGAACTGCTGCCCCATAACTGTCACTTTACTGGTGTAAATCAATGTTGGGCCCTCAGCTGCATCAAAGAAGAACTTTTATTCACAAGGATTTGCCAAGACCTTCATGCACCAATGAGTTTAAATAAATCCAAAGTAAATGGACCTAAAAGATATCAATGCAACATAACAACAGACAAATCAAAGAATATAGCACTTACTTATTACACAATCCAAAGCTTATTCTTCAAAGAAAAATTTACATCAGTTTCTCATGTAGGCAGAATAAAAAAATGACCCTCTTTATTCACAAAACATCTAAAAAAGTCAGATCAGTTCTTACTGCATAGAAACACTGTTCTATTGCACATGGGACCACACCAAATAAGTAGCACTACTCTTCAGCATGCCAAACGTAAATTGTAGCAAAATGTGCTCAGCCTTATAAAATTATATAGCAAGTTTTAAGTAATGGCCGAAACTGAGAAGAATACTCATATCAAGATTTGTCCAGCCAAGGAGTTATAGTCCAGTCATAAGAAATCAAAAACAGGGCTCACAATGTGAAATCATCATTTGGGACATAAATCCAAGAGAAAAAAGAAATCAAATAGAGGATGGTATTTACTTATAAATAGTCAAAACTTCCAAGTGTTTAAGCTCAACAATAATTTCATCCTTCATATGTTTTTTTTTTAATAGATAAATCACAATTTTGATGAGTCAGTAGAACATATATTAACATGAGCTCTACTTAGAACATGTCCTTCTTTGATTTCCTCTTTTAGTGTTTTGCAATACAATACAAAGAGTGAGCTAAACCCTTTAGCTTTGGATAGGACACAACAAGTGACCCTAATAGACTTCCTAAGTGACTTAACAAATGCATATATTGGTGACTTTTATTCAGGGCCATCCAAAACAACATGGATACCTCCAAGGTTTGAATCACCTTCCACCATAGTGACTCAATTTGAATTGAATGCATATATAACAGAAGAACCAACCAGGTTTAGAAGGAGACAAAGAACAAATAAGAGATTGACAACAGTGGCTATACTTTACAAGAAACAAAATGAAATGGCATTAACACTACATGTCTGAACTTGTCAATATCAGAGTTACTTCAAAGCATAAAACCCTTCCCCTGTGTTCATCATAAGGATGGATTTTAAACTCACATAACAGATTCAACCAATCATAAAAAAAACATTCTTATTATAAAGGAAAAGAAACCCCTTCACAGCGAATAAAAAAAAACTCCTCAACCTACGTGCAAATGTCTGAGCTGTAGGGGGCACCCTTCACAATAAAAAAAAATTCTAATCTTTCACCATAAACCAAAACTTTCAATACTCAGAACTATAAAATCAGTAAATTTTATAACAAATGAACATAACTAAAAAAAATTCAATTCAACAAAAAAGAAAGAAAAAAATGGTTAATGAACAAATAGACAAAAGAAAGAAGACACTTGGAACTTCCAATGAGAGACCCTCTCTTGTGGCACACGTCCGAGTTCTTTTCTTCAGCTTTGGCAATAGGGCAAAACAATCATGGACAAAATGTGTGAGATGATGAACCCTTTTCATTCTTGGATCAGCTGGGTCTAAGGGAGATGAGGACTTGTTTCCTTGTTAGATTATGGATGGTTTTGCAAAGGGGTTGAGGGAGGCGATGGTGTGGCTGGGGGTTGAAGCAAAATCAATCTCCCTTTTTTTTAGGTGGAGATGTTCTAGCTTTTCAAGAATTGGGCCCTCCTTCTAGGTTGCCGACCCGCCCCTTGGTTGGTCGTTGCTAGGCATTTTTATAGAGAGAGAAAAAAAAAAGAAGATGATTATGGGGATCCTCCTTGCAGGGTGGCATGGAAGGAATGAAAAAAAAAAGGCGAACAAGAGCATGCAGAGGAGAGAAGAGGGGGTCTAGTAGGCCAAGAGTAAGAGGCGTGGGGATTTGCATGAGGGAAAGGTGAAGAGAGAGGAAGAG
>JAOXJP010233210.1:0-10351 GCA_025762735.1 Platanus orientalis | reverse complement strand
ACAGAAGGTAGTATGGGAAACAATACTGGGCAGATATAGAGAATAACAGGCTGGAAGGCTTGCTATGATGGGTACTCAAAATAGCAAAGGATGGAATTACTTTAGACAGTCTGGTCTTCAAAATAGGGGTTAATCAGCAGGGTCTGTAGGTCTTCAAAACAGGGGTTAATCACCCATTTATCAAGTGCCTCATAAGATATTGGTGACAGGGGATCAAATAAACTACAACATTGGATGATTAAAATCAATAAAAAAAATATATATCAGAAATCACTTTTGGGTTCAAAGTAGATGAATAGAAAGAAAGAAAAAAAAAAAAACCCCACCACGAGCCCAAAATACGGTGCACCCTTGTGAACTTCAGATGGTGTGAACTTCAAATTATTACAATACGGTGCACCATTTGTTTCTAAGACTCAGTTTACTACAGAAATGCTGCCAATAAATTAAAACAAATTAGAAAAAAAATAATTAGATGAAGAGTTTAAACCGGGAACCCTCAAAAAAAGATAAAGGAAAAGAAAAGGCCCCAGAAGATTACATTCATCAATATACAAAGATGATGTTTTTACAGTGAGAAGACCACAAATAAATGTGGTCCTACTTGAAGGGAAACGATTTTTACACTCCACCGACCAATCCGATAATTTTAGCCACCAAAAAAAATTAAAAACAAATTCAAACCCTAACCCTAAACAATTTTTATAATGGGAAGAGCACTGGGATAATTTGAGCCACCATAAAAAAATAAAAATAAAAATAAAAATAAAAAATCAGAACTTAACCCTTCAGTCGATGAGTGAGCAAGGAGATGATGTTTCTATTAGCTGTGAAATAAAATTAAAAAAAATAAAAGATTAAGAGAGAATCAAGAGGAACGAGAGGGAGAGGGAGAAACCTTTAGTTGATGAGTGAGCAGTTGCTGGAGAATAAGTTTTATCAGTCGACTGAGATGCTTGGCAGAGGGATTGCAACACCCGAATGGAGAGTAAGCAAAGAGGAACCGACGAGAGAGAAACGCGGCGGGTTCCTCTGATCGAGCGGCGGAAGAGAACTGGCGAGAGAGAACCGGTGGCGAGAAACGCAGAGAGGAAGACAAACCCCTTTCCCCTTGAACCTTTACAATGACTGGGGTGGGGCAGGTGCGTTCTTTTATAGAGAGGAAGACCGTCTGACAAAGCTTACCTCAGTCCGTCGCCCGTGTGTTGTCCTTCACCATATTTGCACACCGCCGGGATAGTTACCGGTGAAGGGGATGCGTCGCCAGACAAAAGCCTCGAATGCTTTGACGAGGGGGACCCAAAATATCTAGGGTTTGTTTTATCCTTAGGTCATGTTTAACTCAACCTGGGGTGTGGGACCCACACAGATTAACCCACCCCCCCACCCCCAATTATTTCCTCTTCCAATTTTTTCGTTCCCGTGTTGGACGATAGACCTTGTCCCACGTTAGCCAGACGCTACGCTGTCGCATAGGGTCTTCCCGCCATTTTTATTGGTAGCTATTTTTTAATTTGAAAACTGTTTTTACAGTTTTAACCCTATACACCTCATCCTTTGTGTGTGGGATTAATTGGGTGTAGCAGATGTTTTCAAAAAAGAAAAGTAATGATGCTCAAATAGTTTGACTGATGAATGCAAATTTATTTTTTTGCTCAATATTATGTAGTAAAAAATGTGCATAAATGTATAAATATACACTATCAACAAAACTTTTAAAAGAAAATACAGATTTAATGGGGCCATTTATCGAATCCTCAAAATCAATAAAAAAAACTATCTTATCCCTAAAAAACATAAAATATATCCTATACTAAAATTACTGTTAGATGTTAAATTATAATATTAAAAGATAAAAATAAAGATAAAATGAAAAGCTAAGATCAGTATTTAGCTTCACATTTTAGGTGAATAACCAAAAACTCCTCATATCCATTAAATTTACGAAAAAGACGTAAAAACTCTTAATAAATTTACCAAAAAATTCAAGAAGGGCTTTATAGTTAGTTGTAGCAGTGGCAATTTCGTAATAAATTGCAATTCTTTAACAACCTCTAACTACCATTTAAACTGAAATAAAAAAAAACCCCGCCCAAAATCGAATTAAACCCACCATTCCGATTCTCGAAGAAAGAAAGCAAGAAAACCAGAACCTTACGAGCTCCCATTCTTGCCGTTAATGGGGTCCATTCTCCGTTTGTTCTTCCCCGTTACCCTTCTGAAAATCCTCTTCATCGTTCTCCTATCCTTAGCTGATGGCGTTAACGGAATCCCCGAACAAGATCTGCAAGCGATGCTCTCTGCTCTCAGATCCAGAGGCTACAACCTGTTCGGCAACGCAATAACGACGTCAGACATCCATTACGAGATCCTCTCCGGATCCTCCTTCACCTTCTTCGCTCCGACCGACTCAGCTCTCTTCGCTCTCGACATGACAGCGACGGCGTCGAATTACGTCCAGACTCTCCGTTGTCACATCGTTCCCCGCCGTTTCTCCATGGCTAATCTCCGATCTCTCCATTCAGGCTCGCCTCTTCATACACTCATCCATCACCACGACATCCACATCGCCGGGAGATGGTCGCCGGATTCTTACATCATCACCGCCAACGGTGTCGACATCGTCCTTCCTGGACTCTTTTACACTCGTGATATCGCCGTTCACGGATTGGGCGGTATACAGATTCTCCATCACCGAGCTCAGATTGGATCTCCCCAAGCACCACCTCCGTTTGCGAATTTCCTGCCAAAGAGTTTGGACAAGAGCCCCGGTCTTTCGCCGGGACCTGAATCTTCTCTGGACAGAATCTCGCCCATATCTTCCCCGGAATCTCTATATCTTTCTCCAGTGCAACAAACTTTATCTCCTATTTCAACGGATGCTTCGCCGCCATATCAAAGTCCTTCACCAGCGCAAGAAAGTCCATTTCCGAACCCGCCGGAATATGGATCTCGTGTGGATCTTACAGGTCCTCCGTTCAACGACGATCTCCCTCCGATGGCATCAAAGTTTTTAGCACCGGCAGCTGCGTCGCCGGAAGGTGGTTACCCATGGTATGCTTCGTTGGATCCACATGCGGATTCATTTACGGACAGAGTTTCGAGACGGGAACCGAGGATGTCGGGAAAGTGTGAGGTTTCGCGGGGAATGATCAGAGAAAGAATGAAGGATTTGCAGACGAGCAGTGGAATTTTCTTGGATAATTCTGCAATGACGCCAATGTTGCCGCCACTGAGAGAAGGACAGGTGGATGAGATCCCGGTGATGGGACCAGAATTTTCTTGGCCGTTGGATGATGAGACTGGGTGTCCTGTGATGGCCGATGGCAACTGATTGAGCCACGTCAGCAGCCCACATTATCCCCCTCGCACATTACCTCAACGCGTGGAAGCTTCCTTTTGAGCATGCACTCGTACCTTTTTGTTACTTCTTTTTGCTTTTCTGGTATTTTTTTGGTAGAATTTTGCTTTTCTGATTCTTCTTTTTTCTTTTTCCTTTTTTGTATTTGGTTTTAAAATTTCAAGTAATGACAAAAAGGTTCAATTTCAATATGATACATTGACCTAGTGATCAATGTTTGGTCCAATTCTAAAACTTGTGCTGGGTTGTAATTAGGGCTATCGATGGGTTGGGTCAGCTGAAGGGTCAGGCCTAGGTTAGCACAACAGTATCGCATGCTCGTGTATTGGACCTGGCTTGAACTTTAGAACCAATTACTTTCAGGTCGGGCCTGGGCTCGGGGTTTTAGGCCCACTGGTCTGTCAAGAAAGGACTGGCCCAAATATTACAAATGTAGTTCTTTATATTTTATAGACGTGTTAATATAAAGTGTTATTAATACAATAAATTTTGCTTGAAACCAACTAGGTATGTCATCTATAATACTTTCATATTATTGAACAAATTTATAAGGATTAAATCTATGGGCTAGTAGCTCACTACGAAAGGATTTGTTTGGTGGAAGTAATTAAGCTAAGTTGACAATGTTTCAAGAACAGTTAGAGTTCTAATCAATGGTTGATCTTGTACTTCTTCTGCACAAAAGATCAATTAGCAAGGCAATAATCAAGAACATTAATGCTGTGTTTGGCAGCCACCTGTAATGAAATCATTTCATTTGAGTTTCCCAAGCCATATGAGGCCAAAAAGGGGTAGATTATAATGAACTTATTCAGATTTGCGGTGATTTGTGCTTGATAACATAAGTCATTTCACTTTACAGAAAAACCTAAGATAATTTCATTTCTAATTCTATTTAATTAATCAATATAAATTTGAGTGAGCTCATTATGATCCATCACCTCTTGGCTTCATATGCCTTGGGAATTTAAAATGAAATGATTACATTATAGGTGGCTGTCAAATAGGTTATAAAGCGCTTCAATATACTTATAAACAAGCTCGTACATGCCAAAAAGAATTTAAGAAAACATAAAATTATTAATTATCTATATAATTTCAACCTTTACTTTATGTTATTTAATGATACTTTGATGTGGCTTAGGAGTGGATATGTTTATGATACTTTGTTGTGGTTTGTGATATGATATTTTATGATTTAATGGTAATAGTAGCGGTATGGTGGTACTTTTATCATCATCATCATTATTATTATTACTATATGTGTATTGACTGTGAGGATTTCATATGTCAGCCCCTAACCTACGTTGTGTCTGCCGATGGTCAAGCGGGTGAAAACATCAGCGTCATAAGTGAATTTCACTTTTTGGGGGAGTGTGTAAATCACTTCTGATGCTGATGTGGCCCTCCGTTGACTTGGGCGTTTTGTAGCATAGAAAGCCTTGCCGGTGTATTGATGTTAGTTGTGGTAGTATGGAGGTAATATTATTGACTTTATATGTGGTGTTGGTGGTTTATGTTGTTTATATGGTTTGATTATGATAATATAAAACATTGTTTCTATTAAATAAGATAGATGTTTGATAATGGGTTATTCCATATTATTGAATAGATGTTTGAAAACAGGTTATTATACAAGTTTATTTCATATAACTTTAAATGATTTGTAAGTCTATTTCATTTCATAACAATAAGTTATTATTGTACATGTTCATTTCATATTATTACACATGTTCATTTTATAAAACTGGTTTACACAAGTTCATTTCATTTAATAACAATGAATTATTATTGTGCATGTTCATTTCATAGCAATTCGAATGGGTTATTATTTTACATATTCATTTCATAGCTATTTAAATGGATTGTTTGTGAATGTCTCATTTAGGTCATTTGTAGGTGGTCACTATTTGTGTCATTTATCTTGAGTTCATTATTTGTTAACAATCGGTCTTTGTTTATTGAGTAATCACTAATCAAACATCAAGTCATTCAGTTGTCACTAATCAAACACTGGACCATTCGATGGTGGTTAATTAAGGATCAGGCCATTTGGTGGTCGTTGATCAAGGATCAGGCCATTCAGTGGTCATTGATCAAGCATCAGACCTTTTGGTGGGCATTGGTCATGGATCAAGGCATTCGATGGTCGTTAATCAAGGATCAAACCATTCGGTGGTGGTTAATCACACATCAAACCCTTCGGTGAGCATTTATCAATGATTAGGGCATTCAGTGGTCGTTGATCAATGATTAGGCTTTTTGGTGCTTGTTAATCAAGTATCAGACCATTCAACTGCGGTTGATCAAGTCCATACATGAATGACTCATTGATCTGGTATAGATTTTATGAAAAAATACAAATGAGTGTGTGCGATCATATTTAAGGGCAATTTTTGTCTTTAATGCCTTAGAGGCATTTTTGTATAAAAAAATGTCTTATTTTGTAATAGGGATAAACTTAGGTTTTAGAAAATAATTAAAAATCAACGGCATCATTGACTAACATTCAATGATAGAACGCTAATGTAGAGGGGTTTTCTGAGTTCAACAATATTAGTCATGGGGATTATTTATATTGTCAGATAGTGTGGGGATTAATCCAAATATACACTATAGTTTAGGGGGTATTTTTGTAATTTACTTTTTAATAAAAAATTGGGTAAAAGAATCCATGGGTGTGGTTAGGTAACTGAGATTCTCATGACGACTGACGTGGGCATAATAAATATTCTTAATTGTGAATTTCCGAAATAGCCTACCAATATTTGTTTTGAATTGTGCCATTTTCTCTTACCATTCAACTAAATTGATTGTTTTGCTCTTGTATGTTGGTTGATTGGCTCAGGTCACATGTGCCATGCCCCCTGATGGGATACTCGGGGGGCGCAATCAATTCACTTTTTGGAGGTTTTTGATTCCCCCTCCTGAGTGTCCCATCAGGGGGGTGTCGCACTTGATATCAGACCACTAAAAGAAGTACAGGTGTTTCCTTGTTCTTCACTTACCCTCAAACGTGATTAATACCAGCCCATTTCTGAGCTGGTATAATAATAAATGTTGACCTAAAGGCAACTAAGTATTCAACCATGATTCATACCTCCCGAGATAACCCCCTTTTGTGCGTCCATGGGGAAGGCACAAAGGGGTGGGGTTCATACACTTTTTGGGTGGACACCCCTTTGTGTCTTGCCCTAGGCGTCGCACGAATTTGGCATCTCAGGAGATATGAGTCCAATAAACAAGCCCCTGCTAGCAGATGTCCCATGTAAAAATAGGTCACCGATCAAATAAAAAGCGTTGCTTGCTTTCTATAACACTAGCGGATGCCCCATGTAAACACAGGTCATTGACCAATTGAAGAGGGCTCCATGCTTTTTATATTATTGGTGGATGCTCCATGTAAATACAGGTCTACTGGTCAATGGGAATTAAAAATATAATGAATATCCATGTATATAGATTTTCAAAAATGTTAAAATCCCATGTAAGACTTGTAAGAAAAAATAAAAATGAGAGAGAACGTGCCTTATCAAAAAAATGTAAGAATAGAGGTGCACATGTAGCTTTTTGATTGTTTTCTAAGTCATTTTAAAATTTTAAGATACAAATGTGGGGCGAGAAAAAATAGGGATAAAGGAGATTTGATTGAAATAAAGTAGGGATAGGAGAGGAAAAACAATTTTAGAAGTTGTCCACATGACACTCCACAAATATATCCAAAAAATGAAATAAAATTAAGAGGGGCTGTCCAACTCAGCAACCCTTTGCTTTAGCATATATATATAAATTATATTATTTCTTAGAAGTACATTTCATACCCAAAAAAAAGAAAGACATGAGTATTACACATTAAATATAGGG
The DNA here is from genome assembly GCA_025762735.1 of Platanus orientalis. NCBI lineage: Eukaryota > Viridiplantae > Streptophyta > Magnoliopsida > Proteales > Platanaceae > Platanus > Platanus orientalis. The sequence continues at coordinate 3,126 of JAOXJP010233210.1, read as the reverse complement.
GGCCCAAACCCATAGATTAGTGTGGGGCCCCAAAACCCAATTCATTGGTGAGGATTTTATACGCTGAACCCTAACCTGTGCCGACGTCCACCAATGGTCAAGTGGGTGGAAATATCAGTGCCGAAAGTGATTTTCACTTTTTGGGGGCATGTGTAAATCACTTCTGATGCTGATGTGGCCGCTCTTTGACCTGGGTGTTTGCCTACGCTGAGCATAGAAAAGCCTCACCACCAATTCATGGGATTCTAACTCTACTCCTTAACTTATGCCTCAAGCACTTGGAATTAGAGTTCCCAATTCCATAAGCCAAACGAGGCCCAATTGAGATGCATAGTGATAATCATATGAAATGGTCACATGTTTGCCTGGAAAAATCTCTTGAAACAGTACCCAAGATTAATTGATAAGAAAATATCAACTATAAATAAAAGACAATGGGTATTATGAGATGCCTGATTGTCTACAAAAAGGAGTTTTTTCACAAACATGTAGAGAAAAAATGAAGTTTAATAACTTTGTCAAATTTTTTTTGCTACTTATTTATCAAATTTAGAGATGCACCCAAATCGCTACCTATTATTTGTACGAAGAGTCATGTTTTAATAAGGTTCACTGTGCATTCGGGCCAATTCTAGACATTCTAGGACTCGTACAAGGGAAGGATTCATTACAATGCAGAGTGGGTATGTCCATAGTTTTTAAACCCGGACCAACCTGACTGGTTGGATCGATAACCTGGTGATTCGACACCTCAACTGGTCTGAGCTGATAATTAGCTCATTTTTTTTAATAGACTGATCAAACCTAGTCAAACCCACCAGTTTTTTTGTCAAACAGTCCAACCCTTCCAGTTAGTCCCCCTCCATTTGGTGTTCAGGATGGTGTCCAGGGCACAAGATGAATTCATTTGGAATAAAATGGGTGGGAATTTGAAATTTCATCTTAACTCGATCTGCTCATTTTATTTCATGTGAAGTCACTTGGTGCCCTAGACACTATCCTGGATCCTGGACAAAACTTTTTTTTTTTCTTTTGGTAAAATACAAGAAAGAACATCTACTTCGTATTTTATACTGAAGATTAAAAGCCCAAACTTATCACATCATGATTATATATAATTATAAATTCATTTTGTTAGAACGAGGACCATACATGATACATCCCTTTCATGTCATTTTGTCAAGATGTGGTGGGGGAGGACCGGATCAAAGGAAAATAATAATAATAATAATAATAAGAAGAAGAAGGTATACTGTGAGTTTGCATTAATTTCATGGCCAGCTTGACGAAGTTACACTTTCCTCTTTTAGCGTTTAGACAGAAAAGTGAAATCAACTCTTTAGTCTTTAATCTTGATTAAAACCCTTTCCATGTCAGGCCTTCCTAAGCCGTTTTAACCCCTAAAAATATCAGACTAAAGAGTACCGATCGCCCCCTCACAAGGGGTGTGGGCCCTTGCACTTTTGCGTGGGGGCCACACCCAAGGGCCCACACCCCGTGAGGGGCAAATGGCGCATCCTGGAAAGAACATTACTTCGGCACCAGTCTTTATCCACGATGTGGCATGACATCTGACAAAGGATGCATGAATAATTACAAAAGTATCGTGTATTTACTTCAATCTCCTCTTTTAATTCATATGTATATGTATTGACCCAAAACCCTTGTGTAAGCCACATGTCATGTACTGATTAGTAATGGTATGATATCTATCCATTTAGCCTGAAGGTTATTTAAATTTCTTTGTATTGCCTTTTTAATTTGGAAAAGGGGGCAAATATCCTGTCCAGGACACCAAATCCTAGATAGAACATTTAATTTTTTGGAAAGAAAGCAAATGTCTTGTCCATGGTTTGGTGTCTAAGGATGGTGTCCAAGACACCTTAGAATTTCATGTGAAAGAAAGTGGACAGGAATTTGAAATTTCAGCCAACTCCCAACCTTATTAGCCTGACGCCCCTTGGTGTCATGGACACCGACTGTTAAATAGGACATTTGTTTTCTTTACAAATGAAATAAATGTTTTCTCTAGGATGGAGTCCAAGACATTAGGAGACACCAAATAGAATAAAATGGATTAGGAGTTTGAAATTTCATCTAATTCTCATTCATTTGAAATTTGAAATTTTGGGTGTAGCCACTCAAACCCATTAACCGTAGTATTTACATGGGACCCACATTGGAATAGAAAGTTAGGCAACTACTCACACTGCAAAATCTAAAGGATGTTCTGTCCAGGATGGACCATTCGCCCCTCATGGGGGGGTGGGGCTATGCACTTTTTATGTTGGGTCCACACCTCCCTGTGAGGGGGCGAAGGTACATCCTGGACAGAATATCTGTTCATAAAGGTTTTCAATCCGGCTTTCCAGCATGGAGGCATTGGCAATGGGGAAGGACCGCTACACCAATTTGTCTGTCCCCTTGTGTCTTCACACACAAAAGGTGAGGTGTATAAGATTGAAACTGTAAAAATAGTTCTCAAATGAAAAAACAAGTACTTGTAAAAATGTGTGCAAATGAACATTTTTTGCTTTTTAAGAAGAGGCACCAACTGCACAAAACCATCACATGTCAACCTGTTGTGTGGGATCATGGAGGACAAACAAATTTGGGCGTAGCAAATCCTTTCTCATTGGCAATTTAGAACAATTATTTTTAAGAGGAACAAATTATAATCTATTTTTGTTCAAAAGAGAAATAATTATTTTATAAGAATCCAATAAAAGAGGTCAAATTATCTCCAGTTTTACTTGACAGATGCCACACCAGTGTCTGCTCCACTCCAGATGTGACATAATGCCTAACAAAGGATACATTAATAAATACACAAATTATTATTTATTATGTATTTACCATAATACCCTCCTCTTACCCATATGTATTGACCTAAACACCCTTTGTCAGGCAACATGTCAATGGTGTGACATTTGTCCATTTAGACCCAAGATGATGATTCAAAATCCAAAAAAGAAAGATGAAACCTACATATTAACAGTTGTATGACAGTTGAAACCTATACATATACATATATATATATATATATTAAAGCAAACGGGTTTTATAGTAAGTTCTATTTTGATTTTTATTAGTTTTTTTTTTCATTAATATTATTTTGTTTGATTT
>JAOXJP010233208.1:0-24389 GCA_025762735.1 Platanus orientalis | reverse complement strand
AGTTGCTCATTTGGCTTCTCTCACGTTTGCCGATTCTCCAGATCCCACAGGTACTGAATCTACCTCCTCTTTTTTCGCGGATCTATTCATGTAATTTTCGTCCTGGAATGAGGATTCTTGTTCGGATCAATCAAATTCTTATACACTCGAGTTGTAGTTATCCAGCTTCAATGGATTCCATGTTTCTTTAACTTGATTGTCCAGATCATATAGTTTCTCGATATGGGTAATGAGGATTCAAGCTTCTATTTGTTGTGATTCATTAGTTGATTCCAATAAGCTACATATTTTTTTCGTATTGTAGATCTGTAAATAGATGAACCGTAGCTTTCTTCTTGTTGAACAGCTGGAGAAATCTGATCTCGGAGTTGACATAGGAAGCTTGGATCTAAGTTCTGTTGCGCAGATTCAATTGTTAATATTTGTTTTGTACTTCGTTTTATGAAATTATAGGCTTTTCAATGTTGTAAATGAAAAGATGTGAGAATAATACTTCTAGACGTTGGAAGTTGGGGATTAATCTTATGACTCTGCCAGATGAATGTTCTTGATTTACTCTTTAACTAGGATTCAAACCCCAGCCCCAGTTCGCAGAACCTTAGTTCAATGTTTTAGATTTGGAGTCGTTGGGGGTGCTCTGGATCCGTATATAGTGCGTTATGCCACTATGATTCACTTACGCAACATGCTGTTGAAAAATTCTAAAATAGAGAGGTTTAGATTTCATCTCTATAAAAACCACTCGTGCTTCAAAATGGCTATGCTTCAGCTTTTATTTTGGATTAAGTGTATAGATATTTAATTGCTTCAGCTAAAATGCAGGGCTGTGTCGTCATTATTTCAATCATGTGGAGGTTCAAGCCATTCATGCCGAAAGAACAGACTGGGCTAGAAGGCCGCACTATTGATGTTGGCAATTTAAAGGTTCAAGTCCGGAATGTGATTGCTGAAGGAGGATTCTCTTGCGTTTACCTTGCTCGAGATGTTCATTCTTCAAAGCAGTATGCTTTGAAACACATTATATGCAATGGTGAAGAATCAATGGATCTAGTGATGAAGGAGATCTCAGTGATGAAACTGCTCAAAGGACACCCCAATGTTGTTGCGCTTCTTGCTCATACTATCTTGGATATGGGCCGGATGAAGGAAGCTCTCCTTGTTATGGAACTTTGTGAGAAGTCTCTGGTTAATGTACTGGAGAGCAGAGGAGCTGCGTATTTTGAGGAGAAACAGATTCTTTCAATTTTCAGGGATGTATGTAATGCAGTATTTGCCATGCACTGCCAATCTCCACCCATTGCGCACAGGTAATGATGTTGTACACGTTCTCTCTCCCCTCTTTGGAGATACACCGGGAAAAATCTTCATATATCAATTATGTTTTTTAGCTAAGTTCTTAAAAAGATTGAGTAGTGAACTGATAAAGTTTAGAAGGCATGTGGAATTGTGTATGCAGTGCGTTGCTGTGTTCTACCCTTCTGTTTTCTGATAAAGTCCTTTCCTTTTAATTGCTCTGCCAATAGATTTGTTGTGATTGGTTGTTTTTCCTTCTTATTGCATTCTTCAGAGACTTGAAAGCTGAGAATATCCTTTTGGGGTCTGATGAAATGTGGAAGTTATGTGATTTCGGCAGCACTTCAACCAACCACAAGCGATTTGAAAGACCTGAAGAAATGGGCATAGAAGAGGACAATATCAGGAAGCACACAACACCTGCTTATAGGGCTCCTGAGGTTGAGTGAATAACTACTCTGCTCTCAATAACTTAAATATTGTTCCACAGTGATGAAATGATCACTTCCATCTTTCTCTTTTTGCTTGATCTCAGATGTGGGATCTGTTTCGAAGAGAACTTATTAATGAGAAGGTAGACATTTGGGTAAGTCAAATGACCTCACTTTCTTTATTTTTTATTTTTTGGATAAGAGAAATTTCATTAAGAGAAAAGGGATGAGAAATAAAGAATAGTCTATTCCCTTTTCGTACTTGCAATTGAGTAATCTCCCTCAAGCATACAATTTAGGAGAATCAAAAGCTGAAATTAATTCTTATCTTTCTGCAGGCTCTTGGCTGCCTCCTTTACCGAATATGTTACTTCAAATCTGCATTTGATGGAGAATCAAAGCTGCAAATCTTAAATGGAAACTACAGGATTCCAGAGTTACCAATGTACAGTTCATCCATTACAGACCTAATCAAAGACATGCTTGAGGCTTCTCCAGATACCAGACCAGACATCACGCAGGCAAGAGCTTTGCTTGATTGGAAATTCATCTCCATGAATCTAGGTTAGTTATAGATTGTTTGTCTGTGGTAGTCTTAGATATTAAGAGATTTATTTTGGTTACTGACATCGAGAATTCTTCCTGGTGGCAGGTGTGGTTTCGTGTTAATGAGCAGTTACCTCTGGAGTTGCAGAAGTCGTTACCAGACAGTCCAGTCAACGTGCACTCACAAACTGCTGACATACATGATAAAGGTGAGGATGCGTTTCTAAATATCAGTAGAGCTTTAAATGATAGAATGTAGGCTATGATTTCAGTTCAAGTAATTCTGATGTTTTGCATCATTTCAGTGGCAATTCCAAATCCTGCAAATAAGGCTCCTCCAATGCCTCGTAGGACTCCTCCTCCGCCACCTGTATCCAGAGAACAAGTTCGGAATGTATCACCGCCATCCCTCACCACCAAGGCTGGTGGTGGTGGAGATGGAAGGTCATTGGGTGCATTCTGGTCCACCCAGCATGCTAACGATTCACATGTTGCAGAAGGCAAGAGTGGGCCCATTTTCGATGAAGAACCAAGTAGCCAGAGCACAATGAAGAATGACCGATGGATCCCAGAGAACCAGAGTCATCCTGAGAATGCTAGTCCTCCAAAAGAGCAAAATGTTGGATCCCGTGTTCTCAGGACTGGACGTGAAAACTCTGTCCAGAGATTCGAGGAAGGCCCTTCCAAGGACTTCAAAATAAGGTTTTCCTCAAAAAATGCAGACCATGGTTCTGAGAAAACAAAAGCGTCACAATCTGAGAAAATACCAACTTTTCAGAATGATGCGTTCAACACTTTTGTAGCCGAATTTGATACCAGCAAACTTGACTCCCGAATTACTAGTAAGAAATCAGGGAGGGAAGAAACATTACAGACCGAAGTGGAGAGGCTGAAGGAGCAGCTGAAGCAAGCCAACATGGAGAAATCCGAAATAACCTCCAAATATGAAAAACTGACTGCCATTTGCCGTTCTCAGAGGCAGGAATTACAGGCACTAAAGCAATCTCTGGATGCTAGAACTCCATCACCCAACAGAGATGTTCCGAAGAACCAAACTTCTGGAAGTCGGCAATCCGTCACTCCCACGGTATTGCTTCCTTTAATTAGTCATCTCTATTCATCATTTTGGTTAATGGAGTGTTATGTTATGATCCACTATGGATTGAAATGTTAAATTTGTATGTTCTAACTGTAGTGGTTTATATGTTTATTCCTTATCACAGCAGAGGGAGAAGATTGAAGGAACCATGTGGGAAAACCAGCAAGATATGTTTGCAAACAGTTCTCCAAGCCCAAACTCCAAGTCATGGCAGGCATTTTCTGAGGAGTCCAAGCAACAGCCTCCAATGAAGAACACCGTTGGATCAGCTCAGACTACAAATGGTCACCAGAATAAACAAGTTCCAGCCGTAAGTTCTGTTCCTGAGACATGGGGTTTTGGAACAGATAGTTTCACAGCAGTCTCCACCACCTCTCAGACATCGAGAACCCCTGCTCAAGGAAATAAATCTCAGCGATTCAGTGACTCAAAGAGTGTGGAAAACAAACAGGCTTCTCAGCCTGCTGGATGGGCTGGTTTCTAATTTAAGCATTTCTGGGGGACCTGAGGTAGATCACAACCACCACTAAGCTTTCCATTTGGTTAGAAAAACCACCAGATTGTTTTATCTGTTGCCTCTTTTTGGTTAGAAGTAAGAAAAATGAAGGATGCCAGGAAAAGGAAAAAGAACATAACATTGAGAATTGCCGTTGGATATGTCAGGACCAATTAGCAGGTGACAAGTGTATAGTTCTTGCACGTATGGCTTGTGGGGAAATTTTAATAATGGTTTTGGTGTATAAACTGTTTTAATATAATCTTCTTGCCTAATTTCTTTGTGTGTTTGGGTTACACTGGTTGACAGTTATTTTCTGTTAATTATTTGGTAGTCTGTGGCTTCTTCTTTCATTACTTGCATTAGCGTGGATTAAGTACAACCTGGAACTAAAACAATGAAACTCATTAGTCTTGTGAAAGCTTGTTTTGATGATATCTCTACAATATCCCTTTGATACCTCTTTTGATTAATTTCAGCTGTGGCGCCACAAAGCATCATTGCAAGTATATCTTTCTCTCTTGTTCTGTAATGACTGTTAACAGATGCTCATCATACCAGGACTTCCTCACAAGTCTCCCATGCCTCTGGATGCTATACACATTGCAGATTTGAGGGTAAATTCAAATTATTCAAGTGCTAGGTTAGAATGTGCATGAACTATATCCCAAGGTCACCAATTTGATCAGCGAGAAGCTCTTACATGGAATCTCATCATCTTTCAACCCGTAAATGTAGTTAAAACTAATGAATCATACCACCAACAAATGTTTTTTGACAATACAAAATCCTTGGGTTTTAGTAATTGGGCTTAGGTCCCTAACACAAATGTCACCTCATCAAGTCAGTCCGTCCTCTAACCGCAGTTGATGACATTGCCGCCGCGAAAGATGGCATTGTTGCCATTGTTATCCCTTGCACTCTTTTCAATCAAAACTGTATCGGTAAACACTAATCAATTAACCGTGGGACCTTTTCCTGAGTATAACTACATAAATCATCTTTAACTACTGCAAAGAGAGGTGGATTCAATGTTGTTGACCTCTTTTGTAAACCTACCATGATTTATAATTAAAAAAAAGCTCCTTTCTCATAGTTTGTTTAACACTGGTTACCGCTTCGTTCCTTAATTAAATCCTTATATCTACCAAGGACACCCCCTCCCTTTTTTATCTAGAAACAACTAAATGATCTCTCTAATCACCCCATCATGTATTTTCTTCGAGTCAAGATCATAGGAAGATCTTTCATTTTTTCTCTAAACTTTTTTATCAATCACCTAAGCAAAACTAGCTTGATTTGTCAGCCTTCCTACTATAAATTAAACTGAATTTCTGATACTCTAATTTCATGTCTTAAGATTCTTAGTAAGTACTCAACCATCTCTCCCAAATTCTAATAGCATGGCACATAAGCCATATCCCACTATAACTCCTTATTCTTGTAAATAGGCAATACAATGTTTTTTTTCCATTCATCTGATAGTTTTTTAGTTCCAATGATCTTCTTGAACTACTTAGGTTACTAGATAAGCTATATATCACCCATGCATTTTCAAGCCTCATGGAATTACTTATGATCTCCAATATCATTGACACTATTGATTTCTTCTAAACTGGTATCCACTATGTTCTCACTTAATTATTTCTAAATAGTAGCTGCTTAGTTTCTGCTAACCCCCTCATCCTTACCAAAGACACTGTGATCTTCACTCTTAATGCTTCTAAAAAAGTAGCTACCTTCCCTCCTGCTCTTCCCAACTGAGTCAATTCAACAACGTTTTGAACATAAACCATCATTCCACATCTAGACCGAAGTTTCTGGCATATTTTGACCTCTCAACAATTGAGCATCTTTGTTCTCCAATATAACTGCACAATGCATCATTTAATTTTATTATTGTTTTTTTTTTCCACAAGACCTATTTGAATTTGCACCAAAACAGATGCCCCAAAAAAGAAAAAGAAGGAAGAGAGAGACAAAGGAACATGAATATCCTCCAGAGTGAAATCTTTCACAGATCAAACCATTAATGAATGGGAACTGGTCAACTTAAGTAAATTTCTCAGCTGCCTTTTCTAAGAATCCTTATTTAAGACCTATTTGATCAGTTACCTTTCTCACATGTGTCTATCTGCAGTGTTTGATCTTTCATTCCGGCTTCACCCAACCATGCTCATCATTGAGATGGTAAAAGTCCATCATTTCTACTTTTCATAACTAGCAATAAACTCCTGTGAATTCACACAGCAATGCAGTTAGGGATGTATTTGTTTAAAGTGTACAACTTTAAGACGTGGTGTGTGAGAAGAATATGTTCAATATTATTATAAATTTTTATTAAATTATTAAGTAAAAATAAATTAAATTAAATTGGTTTGGCGAGAGACTTGAAGTAGTTAGGGAGTTTTGTGATGCAATTGAAATTAAACTAATCAACTCAAGGATCTTATTGATTTAGTAAAGATATTAAAATACATTGAAAATATTAAAAGAAAAGATTTGAGAATTTAAAAGACATAAGAAGGAATATATATATATAGAGAGAGAGAGAAAGATATTCTCTTCCAAAGATTGTAAGTCTCATGAAGCATTACTAGCCACAATTGTAGAGATGAAATCTTATCAATATTTCTGTGCCAACCATTAGCATACTATCAAATGGATTAATAATGAACAAATCCAAGGTTTCGATTGACAAAAAGGGCCAACCAAAACTGTAGATATGAAATTACAAATCCAACGCTAAGAAAACCCATTGCATCAAGTCCCATCTCTCATTTTCTTTCAAAAACTGTCTTCTCAATTTGGTCAAAAGGAAGATGACCACATGAGACAATCCAACTCTAAGAAAACCCATCAAAATCCAATCTTTCTAGAGAATTAAATTGGACGATCAATTAAAAAAAAAAAAAAAACAGATCTAAACATGAAAAACCATATTTCTCAATTACCAAACAACGACAAAGGAGATTAATGTGACAAAATATGTACAAACTCCCCTAAAAATCAAACAAATCAAATATGTGAGCATTTACTTGTAATTTTTTAATTAAAAATAAAAAAATATGAAAAAAACCTATATTTATTAATCCCTAATCAACAGAATATGAACATGAGTTGACAATGAGGAAATTAGAAAATCATCAATACAAAAAAAAAATATATATATATATATATATATATGTAACAAATTGTTATATAAAAGCTTATAGATGAGAAATGATGGAGCAATTTCGAACTCTCTGGGGTTCATATACCATTTAGGCATTTTGATTACGTGAAAAGAGAGCACTCTCTTCACACTAGAAATGAGGTTCCCTTTGAATGGTAATTCAATCTCTAGTTCGGTGGTTGTATAAAAAGATGATTTGCCTAAACCAAATCAAACCTATGAGATTAATTATATTGTAAGAACAATGTAATTATGACTATATTTGGTTTTAAAACGTGGTGTGTAAGAAAAATATTATAACATTAAGAAAATTGATTCTTCATTTATTTATATTTTTGAATGGATTGTAATCATAATTCAAAGGCTCAATTGATACAATAAAATTTAGTAAATCCATAAGTGATTAAATCATCCCAATTTATAATATGATAACACAATATAGACACACACGAACACTAGAGCATGTAGGAACGTGAGCAAACATTATATTATCGAAGTACAAAATAAATATAATTACCTATACTTAGATATACACAAAATATCACTCAAGAACGTTACCACTTTTTAAAGGAGGTGCCATTAGTTTATGAAGAAACTCTCTCTGTCTCAATCAAAAAAAAAAAAAATTTGTCAAAATGCAAGGATACAAAATGGTTAATCCATAAAAATATAGAAAAATAAAATAAAATAAAGATGTAGATAGAGAAAAAGGAAAATAGGAATCCCATCAGTACCTTTAAAACCATCCTTCTTCCTGTGCAACATGTTGAATAAGCAATAGTGCAGGTTACTATGCCACTTCTTGTTAGTACTACATATTCTATATCAATTATCACTACTTAAGAAATATCCATATATACGTCTGATGGCTAAAAGACCACCGTTCGGTTGCCAAAAACAAATTAAACCCATCACCAAAAAGGGGACGTGCAATTTGTTATTTTATAGAGAAAGAATGGGAGTGAGCAAGTGAGAAGGGGATTAATGGAGAGGGTCAAAGAGAGGAAGCATGGGGACTAATTCGTGTGGTGTGAGTGAAATAGGAAAAGTTACAAAAATGGAATGGAAGAAAGGGACGTGTGATTTATTGGGAGAGGAAAATAAAGATTAAAAAAAAGATGAAGAATTTCGAAAGAAAACAAAAAAGGTAAAATAACAGGTGCTAGCTAGATGAAAGATATGATGCGATAAGAGATTTAAGGGATTTAATATGTTAAGCATCCACGTGGTTGAGAGATGGGGTTAAATTTGTTTAACAAAGATGAGAGACATTTATAGAGTAAACAATCTCTTTAATGAAAAAAAATGAAGAATTGATAAAAATTGGAGTAATGCCCACGTGGTAGAGAAACAATGGCCTGAACCTACTTTTCAAAATTAATTTTTTTTAGAAATAATCAAGAGAGATTGAGATATTTTGGAATGAGTTGATAATATTTTGAGACTTTTAAGGTGATGGGTTAATATGTGGGAGAAATAATTGGGAAGATTGTGCATTTTGTAAGATAAAAATAATATATTGAAAGAGAAATTAATAGGAGATACATGGAAGAGAAAATTTATTAGGAGCATTTTTAGAAGGCTTAAGATGATAATATTTGAAAAGATTTTTGGTGGTGGCATGGGTTAACATATGGGAGAAATAATTGGGAAGGATGTCCATTTGTATATGGTAAGAAAGAATATTGAAAAAGAAATTAGGAAGAATATGGAAGAAATTATTAGAAGCATTTTTAAAGGGCTTAAAAATAAAGAGAGTTTTTTTTAGAGATTTTAGGTGATAAATACCAAATCTAATGATTTATTTTAGCCTTGAAAAAAATGCAGATGAAAGGCAAGAAGATGTATAAGAACTTATAGGTGGCGCTTTGAGGTTGGTGAGACTTTATTTAGGATGATAAATACATGGGAAAGAGAGAGATTTTAGGAAGGAAACATAGAGAATATTTAAAAGGAGAGGGTAGAGGACAATTCTAATGATTAGGGAGAGAATTTATGAGAGGGAGAGAAAATTTAGGGTATCCACGTGGCGCTTTAATTAGATGCCATCTAGGGCATATATTTATATGCAAGTTGTTGATGGGAAGGGAAAGAAGGTTTTGTTAAAAATAATAGAGGAAAATTTCGTAGTCATGGAGGCTTAAGATACTTGTCTCTAATGTGAAGCATACACGAGTTTGGCAATGACCAAAGGAGTTGCTTTGGATAACGATGGGAAAAGGAAAGGATGATGGGTCTCAAAAATTAGTGCATGGGGAGGAAGAAATGTTTAGGAATAAGGATCTAACTCTCCAACCTTTTGTGCATGACTCTCAGCAAGATGATAATCGTCATGGTGACTGGGGAGATAAAGCATAGGATCAAAAGGAAAAGGGGCTTACGGAGGTGTTGGAAATAGATGGTGTTTTAATCTTTGTAGTATATGAGGAACCAGAAGGATGAGACATTGTGGAGGTGCTAGTAGGTGTGGAATACCATCCATTAAATATGTTACTGCCGGCATTGGTGATCGATTGGGTTATGAAAAGGGTCAAAGATCTCAGTAAGAGGACGGAGTATCCTTCAAGGGTATCGAGTACAAAGTGGAGGAATTTTTCTTCAAGATTAAGAAAAGACATAACCTTAGCTCATAGAAGAATAGTATGGGTATGTAAAACAACTATAGCAATCATAGACAAATTAAACTTCAGCAACTAGAATCCCCAATTAATTACGAAGATATAGACAATGAGTATAAGAGGAGGGTAGGCTTTGGGAAGAATAAAAAAGGGTAGACCTGGGTCTAAAAAGTTGATGAATGATGAAGACGAATATTTTGTGCTAGAATGTTAGGCGATTAGGGAGAAAGGAGAGGAGATTGAGTGTTAAGGACATTTACAAGAGGAGGGAGGAAGATATGTTCGACTTGCAGAAACTAAATTGTAGCAGTTTGGTTAGAAGGAAGCATTGGATGTTTGGGGCTAGAAAAATGGGTGTATGTTCACAAGGAAGCAATCAATGAGGTATGGGTTATCCTTGTTGCATGGGATAGGGATGTCATAAATGTGGTAGAGACTTGGATGTGAATTTTTTCACTCTCCATCATGTGCAAATAAGTGCAGGATTCTTTTAAATAAGTTATCTCCGATGTGTACGCCCCTAATATTTCAACTCTTCACAATTTGTTCTAAATGGAGCTGGAGGAGGTGTAAAGGGGTTTGCCGAGGCTAGGGTTAATCGAGGGTGATTTTAATATGGTGCATTTGCCCCTTGAAAAGGTTAGGGTCCATTAGTTATCATCTCAAAGAAAGTTTTATATTTTTATTGTGGTGGCTAGTCTCATTGATCTTCATCTCACAAGGGCATCTTATACCTAATCCAGTGGACAAGATGAGCCTTCGTTGAGTAGAATTGATAGATTTCTTATCTCTCCTAGTTAGGAAGAGAATTTCTCAAATACTATTTAAGTGGCTTTACCGAATGCAAGATTGGATCACCTCCTAATTCTACTCGAACATTGAGATTTTAAATCTGGGCTCTCCTTGTTCTACTTTGAACTTCTGTGGCTAAGGTGGGGAGACGATCTCAGCTTGGTGGCAGTCCTTTAGGTTTGAGGGCACAACAAGTTTTGTGTTGGGTCAGTTGCTAAGAGCTTTGAAGGAATCCTTAAAGAAGTGGAACAGAAAAGAGTTCAGTGGAGTGGAATAGCATAAGGAGCAATGACTATAGAGAATCGAAGCACTAAATTTGAAAGAGTAGCTGTTGATTCTAGTTTTGGAAGATCGAAAAGAGAGAGCAGAGGTTCAACAGGATCTCAACTATTGAGTGCAATTGGAGATCAGTTGGCATCAAAAGTCTCAGGTGGCTTGGCTTAAGGATAGGGATCACAATACAAAATTCTTTCAAAAATAGAAAATATGCAATCCAACTCAAATTTCATAGAGATGGTGAAGATTGAAGATACATGAGTTTATAAAAAGGAGAATATTGTGAAGCTGACTGAGGAGTTTTATAGCTATCTTTATTCATAGCAGTTCTCACAAAGACTTAGATTGGAGGGTCTTTCCAAGAGCATGTTTCAGCGGAGGAAAGGAAGGGACTCAAAAAACCTTTCATAGAAGAGAAGGTTAAAGCTGCATTTTCTAACTTGAAAGAGGATAAGGCATCTACGATCCTAGGAGGTTCTTCAAAGTGTTTTGGGATGTCTTAGAAGGAGACATGATTAGGGCAACGGATGATTTCTATTAAAGGTCTTCCTTATGCAGGAGTTTGAATATGTCTTCTATAGCTCTTATACCTAAGAAGAGAGAGGTGGATGAACTTAAAGATTTCAAGTCTATTAATTTATTGAGCAGTGTATAAAATTACTTCTAAATTGCTGGCTACACAAGTGAAGGGAGTGATGAACACCTTCATCTCAGTGTCACAAAATGCCTTAGTTAAAGGGAGACAAATCCTTAACTATTTGTTGATTGCTAATGAATGGGGTGGTGAATGGATGTGTTCAAAGAAAACTAGGGTGGTGTGCCAAGTTGATATGGAAAATGTAAGGTTGTAAATTAGGTCGGGCTGGTTCGAAGCCGACTTGTTCGGTCCAAAATTTGTTCGGGCTAGACCAATTTCAAGCTGCAATTTTTGGCCCGAAACACTTTTCAAGCCAAGCTCGGGCAAGCAACTAAAAGTATCAATCCCTGTCTAAACTACAATATGGTATATAATAGATTATATATGTTATTAGTATCATATAATATATAATAAGATAAAAATGCTCATGTAAAATAAGACAAAATTGTTGTTACAATAACTACAAAAATATAGTTGTGGACAAAGATGTTAAGATATGACCAAAATGATACAATGACTGGTGAGGTATTTTTTTAATTTGGCATTTTTTTTATCAAAGAATTTGGTATATTTAGAAACTTACTTTCTTAAATGAACAAGCTTTTCACACTTTTACCCTACAGATACCACATGTCAATTTGTGTTGTGTTCACTCTGGGTAGCCTAAACTCGGCCTGAAACCCGTTATTTTATAATGGGTCAAGTTTAGGTTGACTGTTTTGGGATGCGTTTGAGCTTAGGCCCATGTTTTGTATTTCAAACTAGGATTGAATTGGCCTTAAACAGGCCCGGCCTAGTTTGATTGACAGCCCTAGAAAAAAAGCGTACAGTCACATTCATTAGGCATTTCCATTGGATGTTTTTCACAAGATGGGTTTTGGTGACATGTGGTGTAAGTGAATTTAGACGTGTATATTTCCCTTTTGTTTCATTTTGATAAATGGTTCCTTGAAAGGCTTTTTCTGAAGTGCTAGAGGATTTTATTAAGGCAATCCCCTCTTGTCTATTTTGTTTAAAATCATCATGGTGTCTAGCGTTCAAGGCTGAAAGTGTGGGTTTGATCCAAGGGGGTCCGATGGGAAGACTCGACTACACCATTCCTCTAATTTAATTCACGAATGTTGCTCTCTTCTTCCTTCAGACTGAAGCTACTCGATGAATCTACGTTGTGTGTTGCTTATTTTCAACGATGTTTTTTGGCTAATTAAAAGTTAATTTATGGAAAACCATGCTCTTAGGAGTTGGGAATGTCCCTTCTTTCAATCATCCAGTTGGGATCCTTGGCATCAGGGGCGACATCTTCATGTATCATACTTGGGGCTTCCTTTGGGGGAAATGTCAGGTCTTCCTCCATCTGGGACTTGGTGATTTAGCGGTTTGATAAGCATTTGGTTTCGTGGAAGAAAAGATTCCTATCTAAAAGGGAAAGCTTACTCTTGTCAATAGTGTGTTATCTAATTTTTCTATTTATCATTTATTTATTCTCTTTGCCTAATTTTATGGTTTGAAGATTAGACAAGTTCCATAGTGACTTTCTTTGGATTTTGGTAAAGGGTAACAGGAAATTCCACCTTATGAGGTAAAAATAAATAAAAATTGTTCGCTAAAGGTTGAGGGATACCTAGCGGTTTGGTCATTCAAGGTCATGAACAAAGCATTACTCCTCAAATGGATATAACAATTCGGTATCGAGCATGATCATTTGTGGAGACAAATAATAGAGGCAAAATATGGAAGTAATCATTTGGGGTGGACGTGGGATTCTTGTTGGGCACCATGATATCAACTTATGGAGAAACATTTCTGAAGGGTATGATGGGTTTTTTAGGGAGATTTCCTTTAAGATTGGAAGAGGTAATAGCGATCACGTATATAAGGATGTTTTGTGGTTTAAATACTCTAGAAGTGAATTTACCTTATATTTTTTCAATAGCTTTGAAAAAAGAGGGGTTCTTTTCAAGACACTACAATAGGGAAGTGGATCATAGGGGTGGAATCTTCATCTAAAGAAGAATATGAACGAATTGGAATTAGATGTTATACCTGAGTTGCTTGGTCATTTGGAGCAGACTAGGAGAGGGGAGCAAGATGTGGAGGATGTGTGGTGTTGTTCCCGGATTCGAATGGGATCTTCTCGATTAGGTTTACCTAGGAGTCTTTAATCCCAGTAAGTTCACAAGGTTTCCCATCAAGCTGATTTGGAACTCTCTGCTCCCTACACAAGCCTCATTTACTTTCTATGGTCAGTTTGTTAGGGTAGGGGGTTCTCACAATTGATAACGTCGTTGCTAAAGGAATGTTGATGCCTAACTGGTGCTTAATGTGTTGTGTGAACTCGGAATTGGTAAATCATTTGTTTCTACATTGCCAGATTGATGTTTTTATTTGGGCGTTCTTTCTCAAGAGGTTAAGGATAACTTAAGTTATGTTGGATTCTATGGACCATTTTTTATCACTTGGTGTCTCGCTCCCTCTAATATTTTGTTACAACGTGGTTTGTTGGTTTGAATTTGTTTTCCTTCGGTGATTTATTGGGCTTATGGAAATAGCGCAACTCTTGCATATTTGAGGGGTATGCATTAGTTGTTGCCAAAATGTTGGAGAGAGTCTTGGGATTGTTGGTTGATTGGATTATTTTCTTGCCCTTATTTATAGACTTAAAGTTCTTTCAATGGATTCTGGAGTGGAATAATATTGTATTTATTTAGTTCTTACCTTTTGTAGTGGGGCGGCATTTCTTATGCCCCCCTCCCACTTGCTTTGTCTCTCATTTTTTATTTTTCAATATATTTTATTCTTATCAATACAAAAAATGAGAGATAATGAGAATAAGATAGATTTAGGGGGACATTTAAGATTTGGGATTTATGAGAATTAAATTTAGTAATTAAATTTTAATTGTCTCTTTGGCATGGAAGAATATTGTCTAATTACTTCCATTGTTTCTTCTAAACGTCAAATTTGTAGTAAGTAGAAAATGGCTGATCTATCAAATTTTGGAAGTACCTTTGGTAGGGGAACAAAGTCTTTCATCTTGTTTTCATTATTTGTTTAGCATATCTTTGCAAAAAGTGGCAATGATTTCCGATATCCTCTCTAATTCTTCATCAGATCTCTCTTGGAACCTTATTTTTTCTAGAGATCTATTTGAATGAGAGGTGAATTTGTTAGATTCACATTTCAAAATTTTGAAATATGTATTTATTTCCAACTTGTTCATCGACAAGAGGATTTAGATCCTTGAGTTTCTAGTAAATTCCATCTCGGTTTTTATTCTTAGATCTCACTAAAGACCAAAATCCTATGGCTTCTTTCCACATAAAAATATTTGGAAACCTCCAATTCTTCCCAAGGTCAAAGCTTCCACATGGATAGTGGTCATTAATTGCATCAACACTATGACATGCTTCCAAAGAGAAGATCTCTCTTATCAGTATCTCCTCATTAGTGTGTATTATGCAAATATAGAACTTTTTTGCATCTAATTTGTTTTACATGTGAGTAACGCCAAAGGAGTTTTTGTCTTTTATATCTCAATGGAAATATGGGGGTTTTGGAGACCATAGGTAATTATTTTGTGTCACTCTATTGCATGGGATTCTTTGAGGTGTATAGAGGGGAGGAAATAATCAAATCTTTGAAGGAAAAAAATAGAAATTGGAGTGAAGTGGTGGATTCAATTATTAGAGAAGTGGAGAGCTGGTTTTTCTCACAAAAGAATTTAATTGTTACTCGCTATCAAAATTCATGAGGGACTGGATTTATGGGATATCCTAAATCCTCCTAGATTGAGCATAGTAACTATGCCTTTGAAGCCACCTAATGTTAGAGGTCATAAACATAACTTTGATGGGTCCTCTAAAAGGAAACCTAGGTCAAGTTGGTTTTGGGTGCATGTTAGGAGTTTGTAATGGCAATGTCATTCATGTTCTTTGTGGTCTTTTGGGTTTATGCAATTCTACAAAAAATGGAGGTCTTTGGACTCCTCATGTGGCTACATGAACTTGAAAATATGGGATTAAGAATTGCATTGTTGAGGGGGACTCGACTATGGTTGTTAGATGGGGTTGGGAAAAGGAATTGTGTCATAGCAATTGACACAATTTGTTTATGAGATTCGGGAACTAGCAATTTTATTGGACACCTCTCTATTTCATGTTAAGCGGGATCAAAATATTTTGGTTGACAACTCTGCCAATTGGGGGATTAGGTTAACATCCCTAATAACTATGTAATTGGGTTCCCTTGTTGTTGTATTAGTAGCTTATTTTCTCTATTTTGCTTAATAAAATTCATCATTATTTATCAAAACAAATCTCTTTGAGTTAACAATTTTAATAAGAAACATAATCAAGAGACAATGGAGAAGTGATTTTAGGTTGAGAGAGAAGAAGATAGAGGAAGAGATTTTAGGGACATTGGATTATTTTTTTAAATAAAAATGAAGAGATGCCACATGGCACCTTTTTAACAATTAATTGCTGATTGTCTCTTTGATTACCAATATGAATAGGAAACATAATCAAAAGGTACTTAAATAGGCAATTGATTTTAGGTTGAGAGAGAGATATATAGGAAGATAGAGGGAGAGATTTTAGGGACATAGGGTTGATTTTTAAAAAGATAGGAGAATGATTGTATGTTTTGAGACAGACCTCCTAAGGCGTGCCATTGATTGACACTTGATGTATTTTTTGAATTTGACGTCTTTTATTCACCACCTACTTTTTCAACTGAACATTTTTTTGGACCCTTTTACCCCCAAAAACAACACATGTCTGTTTATAATACACCATATACATTACAGAGGCAATT
Source organism: Platanus orientalis (assembly GCA_025762735.1). Lineage (NCBI taxonomy): Eukaryota > Viridiplantae > Streptophyta > Magnoliopsida > Proteales > Platanaceae > Platanus > Platanus orientalis. Next base: position 8,211 of record JAOXJP010233208.1, on the reverse strand, counting down.
TTTCACATAACATTTGCTTCATTGTTAAAAATATGTAGTGTAAGAATTTTTTTTTATTAAGTAAAAATAATAATTAAGTGATTTACGATGTGGAGAGATGATTAACTTAACCCGTGTAGATAAAGAAGAATGAGAGGAGGATAGAAAGAGAATGGAACATTTTTTGTGTACATGGGGGTTATAGAAAGAAACCATAATAGAATGATTTTAAGGAAAACGGTTTAATATAGATAAAGATAGAAAATGATTTAGGTGAAAGATATTAGGTGATGTGAGATGAACAAAGATGGATTTTGGGGGAGGGGAGACTCTTTGGTTTTTATTTTTATTTTTTAAAATATAGAAAAATGTAAAAGGGGTCTCCAATGTTCTCTTCTATTCATTTTTCTTTTTAATTGAACAGTTAACTGTAACAACATGCTATATCTACACCTAAAAATACAAAAACTAAACAAAACCAAACCAAAGCAAAAAAAAAATAGCATTTTAAATCAATAATTTATAAGGCTCACCAACATGTTAGAATAAGATGAGGAGATATATCACGTTTTCCATTCCAAGTTTCCTATTCAAATTTTGAAACATGGTTGACATCTAATTGTCCTTGATTAAAATTTAAGAATGCTTTGGAGTATTTATTGAGGAAAAATTTTTATTATACCTTCACGATTTCTTTATATCAATTTGGACACCAAAAAATGGACATGTGTTTTTTCATATAATATCGAGGTATTCAATTGGATGGTAAAGAATTAAATTGGATGCCTCGGCTTTGGTGCAAAAGAGGTGTGAAAGGCACTAGGGCCTGATACATCAGTCCCAAAAAAGTGATTTACACTTTTTTTTATATTACACTTTTTGGGGGTATGCTCTTCACATTTTGATGCTGATGTGTCCAGCCCAGGTGCATTTCACACCTGGGCATTCGTACCTAATCCAAAGGGTAAATTGGAAGAACGGGAAGAGGTATAATAGGAGCTGTGGGATGGAAATTTGAGTGTTTTTAGAAATGGGAGAGTAGTACAGTTAGGGAAAAATTAAATAGGGGGAAAGGTTTTAGGACAGAGGATCCTTATATATATATATATATATGTGTGTGTGTGTGTGTGTGTGTGTGTGTGTGTGTGTGATGGCCTCAGTCCAAAGTGATATTGTCACAGCCCCAGCTGGTTAATTTGCTATAGTTTGAAAAAAGTAGTCCTGGACCTCACCAGGAAGTGCAAAGAGCTCACATATCTATGAACCAATAAACTGATAACTATAATTGAAACTCCCTAAAATTAAAGGTATAACTTCTGTATTTTACTGTAGTAAATGTAGCTGAATTTAACAACTATATACACAAGTTACATTTACTATGGAATTTGAGTAATGAACCAGTAAGCCCCTAGGAAGAGCAAGATAGCATGCACACACCAGGCCGGTAAGCCCATGCAGGGGGCAAGCGTGCATATTTCTCCATTCCAGGTTGCTCATCATATGGCCGTTCCATAACCTTGAGCAGCCTGCGGACCTCTTCATAGTCACCTTGTTCAGCTGCATCTATGGCACTTTGGCATAGATAGTTCCGTAGAATGAATTTGGGGTTAACAGAATTCATCGCAGCCTTCCTCTGCTCATCCGGAATGCCACTAGCAGCCAGCTTCATGAGCGGTAAGACATACCATGTAAGAGAACTGAACTAATGAACAGTCTACATGCCATAGTGGAAAAAAGTATATATATATATATATATATATATATATATGAGTGTGTGTGTGTGTGTGCACTATTGTTCATCTTTTGATCATTCAGGGAATAGAATTAACCACCACAAAAACATCAAAAATTACTGAAATCCTGACAGAAGACACTTGTGCAACAAACTGCAAACATACTGCAACCATTAGATTCCAATGATATAGAGTTCCTACAAGTTTTACAAAATTAACTTTTCTACCGTACTTTACCCAGATCCTACCCAATTTCGACTGGAGAAAGAAAAGATCTTCCATAATCCAGAAGATTACTTTCTATGCTAGATTTTCTGGTTAGATTCTGAAGCACATATGCAGACAAGGAAAAAAAATATTAAATCGATGCAAGAGCTGAACCTAAAATTCCATATGAAGCCAATCAAATCAAGCCCAGAAGACAAAAAATAAAGGACCCATAAAGCCATTATTTCACTAGTTTCAATAGTTGTTTAATTGGGACTCTTGATTATCATGTTTTCAAAGGGTTTAGTCATTATTTAGTTTGATTTTATTTAGTATCTAAATTCATTTAGGAATCGGCCTTCTAATGGCATAGTTTTAGGAAAGTGTTATGTATCTTGTCATTTATGTTTATTGTTATTTCCAAGGGCTTCAAGGGCTGTTTGACTTGATTTTGGTGTCAATTAAAAGGTTAATCGGTTAATTATCAAACGAATCCAAGACATAACAATACAATTGTACTTCAGGGAAGTTATGGGCAAAATATTAGCAGGGTATCACTTTCTAATCGGAAGTATCTTTTTGGAGGAAATGGAGTGGAGTGGTGTAAAGAATTTAGAATTTTGTCTATAAACATGGAAGAAATGGAGTGGTGTAAAGAGAATTTTTTTAATGAATACAATTTATGCTCTAGCATTGTGTTTTGGATCAAAGTCAAAATCTTCCTCTTGAATGTACTGATTCCAAGCATTCCATTAGTGCAAATTCCTATTGAATTATTTTCTTCTTTCATTGGTGTTGTTTTTCCTCGTCTTTTTCCTCTTTTAAAGTTCTCTATTTATTTTACCTAGTAATTGCTACATTTTTCTTATCTTCAACCTTTACTCTGCTTCTTAGTAGTTGATTTCGATTCTCGGCTTAAAACCCTATGGCCAATTTCTTCAGAAAAGTAAACCATCCGTTTTTCTATCATAACTTATTATTTCAATTTTACATCACTTACACTCCCATAGCTCATATATATTCTAATTTAATTCGTAATTCTGGTTTTACAATTTTGAAATTTTATTAGTCTAACTTTATAATTCCTAATATCTATATCATCTCCCGACTAGCTTTATCAATATTTCTGTGAATTCTCTTTCTCTTGCTAGTTCTAGAATCAATTTGGTATTAGAACCTAGGTTTCAACACCCATGGCGACTAGAATTGACAAAATCTACAAAGAGAGACTCCCAGATGGTCAACAAAAATGATACTCATCAGTAATTGGAAAAGATGGGTAGTTTATCTGATTGCATATAATCTAGAAATGAGGACTAGCAGTTCTCAAACTACAATAAACCCAAGCCCTATTGATACATTAAGACAACAAGGTAAGAGAGATGTGATATGACAGATTTAGATCCAAATGATGGTGAGAAGGATAATTCTCCTTGTGTTTGGTTAATTGTATCTATATAGCTTTTTTCGAGAAAAGAACAATTGAGAGTTTGTTGCGCATAACAACTTCCATGCTCAAGTTAAAAGTGAAGACAGCATGTGAATGTAAAAGGGTTAATGTGTATTTTTCTCTTCTTATGTATGTTTTCTATAGGGGTAGTTTTCATATTCGCAGGTAGCCTTGTTTTAAGGGCATTTGTGTCCTATCCCTATTTAGTTGCTCTTTAATAAAATAAGATGTCTCATTCATAATGAGACAAGAACTTTTTGTTGTATTTCATAAATATATATGGTTACATTTGTAAGGGTACATATGTCTGCATACCAGTAGTTGTATTTTTACCTTTTTGAAATATGAAGCAAAGTATGTGAGTAGAGAATACACTACTCCGCATCATTATCCCAGATACCTCTTCTTCTCTAGCCCACAAACCCTAGGTCATCACCTCTTTCTACAGAAATCTACTTAGTATCAAAGTTTTACAATCGATCCATAGGTGTTGCGCAAGCCAAGTTCTCCCCAATGGACATGCTGCCGTCAGCAGTAAGTACGCTAATGTCAGCAGTAAGTACAGTGCGTCAGTCATGAAAAACTTGAGTTTTGTAGCTCCTGAATCACCTAGTGTAGATGAAGCCTGTGGTTGAAGATTTGAGTACGTTATCAAATTTTAATGAATTTTTGGTATTTTCAACTAATTTTGTAGATTCCATGATTTCTGTGGATCTGGTGGTGGGTTTAATCCCTTGTTGCTCTGCGAGATTGCTACCTATAGGGTCATTTTTGTACTAGCAAGCTATTGGGACAAATCCCATTAAGTTTCGTTATATTTTGACCAAGTTATGAAGAATCTACTCATTTCGGGTTGACGCCTAGCGCTAGAGCTCGAGTTTGGGGTTTCGAAACTCCCTCAATTCTGTGTATATTGGTACAATGCTGCTAGATGATTGCTTTCTGACGGTTGATCATTGCTTTCTAAGGGTTGTGTAGCCTGTTTTGCTCCCACATGGTAGTTCTATCTTCTGGTTCTTGTGTTCTTGAATATATATCCTCTGTAGCTTATTGGCAGTGCCTGTATGCAATCTTATTTCATGTTCTTGGTGCTTTCAAGTGGTGATTATCTTCTATTTTGCTAAATTTCTCTGACTGACCTGCTGCTATTTGTGCTAGATCATGGTGTGTTCGACAGTCACCTCGTCTATTTATTCTTCAGGTTGTGTGATTCTACTGTGGTTGGAAGTGTTCAGTATCGGTGTGGTTTTGCAATTGTTCCCTGCTATGGAGTGTTTGGTGTTGGTTGGCAGTTGTGCGATTGCCTTTGATTGATCTTGATGTGTTCTTGGAACCAGTTTTGGGGCTGCTTGTGTATGGTATGGTTGTGCCTCGCGTCTAGTGTTATGTTGTGCTTGGCTCTTCTACATTAGGTCCCATTTTATTGTACTAGGCCTATTGTGGTCACTTGGTGTTGCTGTGATTTCGTAATTGAGCAGCCTTAGAGCGGCAACACCTGTGTTGATAGTTCATGGCCAATGTGTGCAATGTTTCCCTTTCGTTGCATAGGCCATCTTTCACAGTATAGCTGATTTGTAGTGTGGTTGGTGTGCCTCTGTCTTTCCGCAGAACTGTGTATGGTAGTTGTTGCTTGGGATTGTGTTCCATTCTGTGACTACCTATTGTTGTTGGCGTAGTTGAGGTGTATTTGGTTTAGTGGTGGTATTCAGCCCGTAGTATTTGTGGTTGTTGGCATCTCTTGAAGTATTTGTGGTTGTTCCATACAGAGACTTATGGCACAGTTTCGGCCTACTAGTGTTCCCTCAGCATACTCTGGTACTTCAGCCTCCTCTCATAGCCTCGCCTCTCTGCCTAGTCATCCCTAGATCATTGATTCTGGGGCATCCCATCATATGACTAGTATGTCTAGTTTATTTTTCATCATACCATGTCTCTTCCAGCAGAGATAAAGTACGTATTGTTGATAGTTCCTTGTCTTCCGTAGTTGGTGCTGGTGCTGGCTATATTCCCCTTACATGCTCTATACCTTTTGTCTTTCGTGTTCCATGTTCGTAACTTTAAATTTAATCTTGTTTCTATTAGTCATATTACAAAAGCCTTGATTTGTAGCGTTACTTTCTTTTGCAATTAATGTGTTTTCCCCTTTCTTATATTGCACAAACTATTTCCAAGGCTATGTTCTTCCACTTTTGATTTCTATTGTGAAACCTGAGTTAGCCAAGCATTGTCAATCTTCCTACTCTCCTAGTGCAAGTAATAGCACTACTCCATTTGCCCTTATTCATTTTGATGTGTTGGGACCTGCCTAAGTTACCTCCCTATTTGGATACCGTTATTTTGTGACCATTAATGATTACTTGATGCAGTACAAAGGGGAATATATCAAAAATTGATGTAGAATAATTTCAATGCCCTCAAATAAATTTAAATAAAGGATGTGGAAGCAAATACATCAAGAATAGAGTTTAGAAACAAAACAAATAGCCACGAAAATTTAAGAATCAGAAAATAAAATCACAAAAAAAAGAAAGATAATAAGGAGTTAGAACAAAAAAAGAGGAGAAAATAAGGAAAAAGACCCAAAAAGGGTGTTTTTTGTAATTTTGGATAGAAAATCTGAAAATTACCAAAATGCCCCTCTAACGCGTCAAAAAAAATTGAAACTTTTATAGCCGTTTCTGACGTGTTCCAAGGTTTTATAGTTGAAATTTCATAAAATTACGATAAGATTTGATGGGTCAAATCAAAGAATTTCAGAAAAAGCAAAGGTTCTTTAATGGAGGTTTCAAGAGAAGGAAGAAGAAGAAAGAAAGAAAAATAATGACAAAAAGGATGAGAAGAGAGTAGTATAAAAAGAAAGAAAAAATTAAGAAGAAATTAAGAGATAAAAAAAAATAGATACACCTTGAATGAGAGAATGAGCTTGTGACTACATCTATAGAAGAAGAAAAAGGGGAGCCATGAATGGCATCAACCCTTGAGAAGGAGAACATGGCTACAGCCACACCCTCGGAACACCCAAATCTTCAAAAACTTGTTTATTCTTCACTATCAAATTATAGGGGAGGGGTTGCCTTTAAATAAGCTTACAACCTCAAACAATTGAAAACTTGCCAAAATTATAAACTTCCTAAAATCCTAAACTTACAGCCTCAAGCATTGTGTTTTGGTGCAAAGTAAACTAACCATGGCACTATTGGCCTTGTTACAAAAATAACCCACCCCTTAAATTATTAAAACGAGCCATACATAACACAAGACTTGAACCTTGCTCTCTTGTGTGGTGGCACATACATAAATCGCATAATGTTGTCTGCGTCATTACTCAAGGACCACTTGCATTTGCTTGTTGAAATCCAAGAGTGAAATTTATTTGGCCTTTCAATTATTTCACAAATTGGTCGAAAATCAGTTTGACATTAAACTCAAAGTTCTTCATTCAGATAATGGTGGAGAATATATGCCTACTTCATTTTCTTTTTACCTCTATTAACATGGCATCTTTCATCAAACCACTTATCCTAGTACTCCTGAGTAGAATAGTGTTGTTGGGATAAAGAATCGGCATCTCAAGATTTTTTTTTTTATGAAAGAAAATTGTATTGCCAAAAAGAGGAACCAGAGAAGAAAACAAAGGAGATGAGAAATCCCCCAAAAAGGGCAAAACCCCAACACCAAGAACAAAAAAATTTTTAAAAAAATAACTATAAAGGAAAGACTCCAACCGAATGCGCCCAATCCCTAACAAGGGCCCCTTCTGAAAGGCTAGAATAACCTTTACAACGCCTGGCCCAAAACAACAACTCCTTAGCCCTCCTATACACTTGATATGTTGGCTCCACATGACCCCAAAAAACCCTATTGTTTCTCTCTCTCCAGACAGCCCAACAAACCGCAACAGGGACTAGCATCCAAATTATCTTCCCCACATCACTAAAGGCTTGCAACCGCCAACTCAAAAGAAGGTCAGAAAGGCTTGAAGGAGATATAAATGGAACTCTGAAGTCGTTAGCCATCCCGTACCAAACCTCCCACGAAAAATGGACAATGAATAAATAGGTGGGACAAGGACTCCGCGTCTTGATAACATAGAACACAAACACTGGTCAGGAAAAATCCTCTCCTGCAAAGCATATCCATCATAGAAATCTTGTCCCTAGTCGCCGTCCACTTGAAGAATTGGACCTTTTGGGGAGTTCCATTTTATCAGACTTCTTCCACGGGCCTGATGCTTGAGGGGCCGAATTGAAGAAGTCATAGCAAGATTTTACCGAGAACTCACCCCCTTTCCCTAAGATCCAAATCCAGCGATCCTCGGCTCCCACACACACCTTCGAATCATGCAACCGGCTCAAGAAGTCCGACACCCTCAAAAGTTCTCAGTCAAACACATTCCTCCTCAACACCGGGTTCAAGATTACTATTGCCTTACTCTTTCACATGCATGTTTAACAAGTTATCTAGGTTAATGCTCTTCAGACTGTCACATGATGAACTATATGCCTTTATGCATTCTAAGATTTAAACATCCCCTTGAGCATCTCTCGTGTTCATCTCTTGGGTCCTCCTTTCCACCTAAAATGTTTGGATGCATTTGTTATGTTAATGTTCCTAAGTTTGATTGCTCCAAGTTGGACCCCAAAGCTTTAAGTATATGTTCCTTAGGTATGCCCCAAACCAAAAGGGATACAAATGCTACCTTCCTTCTATTTGGTGGCATATTGTTTCTATGGATGTTACCTTTCACGAGACTGTCTCTTTCTTTTCCCCTAACCAGCTTTATCTTCAGGAGAAGCATAGACATTTAGGAGAAGATGAATCAACTATTCCTTTCCCTATTCC